>JAOUQT010270942.1:0-16998 GCA_025769995.1 Xyliphius kryptos | reverse complement strand
CACCAGGAGACATGGAGGGGGCTGTAGGAGAGAACATCCGCCGCCTCATCAGGAGCATGCCCAGGCATTGTAGGGAGGTCATACAGGTCATACTCGTTTTAACTTGTCTTAAGGGACTTTCACTGAAGTTGGATCAGCCGGTCATTTGATTTTTCACTTTGATTTTAAGTATGATTTCAAATCCAGACCTCCATGGGATAATAATTTTGATTTTATATTATTTTGTTCTCAACAAGTTTCACTATCTACTAAAAAAGATTTTCATCTAAAATATTTTATTTATTGATATCTAAAGTATTATTTTAGTGTTCCCTATTTTATGACCAGTGTATAATTAGTGGGAACATTGCCTAAAATGTATTCATGGACAATGTATATACTGTATGCCATACTTTTCATATCACCATTTCACCTGTGAAAGTTAGGAGCTTTAAACATGGTTCACATTAAGACATGTACTGTATTCCCCCTGCAGTTGTTTTTCCTGGTAGAGAGATGTGTATGTGTTTGTGTGTGTTTTATGTTAACAAGTTGAGTTATTCTACTAAGTTGAGCTTGATGGTTGATGGCGCCACAAAAATGTGCTGTGTTGAAGTGTGGCAGTGAAAGCCAATATTAAATTTCTCACACGCATCCATAGTGCCTGTTAAGCAAAGTTTGATACAGTATGTTATTACCCATTCTGAGCATGTTGTTACAGGAAAATACACATGAGACACAATCACTCAGCACTATCCACCAGGAAAAGGACATTAGCTTTTTACTTCTGTCAGATCTCTAACTCTGTATTCCCTTGAGTTGTGGTATGTAAATCAGAGGCACATGGCACTTACCTTACTAAACAGATATAAATTAGGAGAGACAATCAACACACATGGCGTGAGGAAAAAAAAAGATCTGACACCCTGTCTAACCAGTTCTTTTTTTTAAATTAATACAGTGCATTATTTTTATCACATTATTTTTATCACATATCACATTAAAGGGAGTGATCAGGTTTGTGCTGATGCAGCACAGGATGCAGAGTGCTTAGAGCCAGAGCATAATTTGCCTGTGGCGTAGCAAGGCTTACCATCGATTTTGATGTAAAACTGTCCAATCTGAAATCAGAGATGATGACCCCCTTATCATATGATCAAGATACCTGGCACAAACTCTGGCTGTTCTCTGGCACCTTCCGAGCAAAGCTTTGGTAGGGCCAGGTGCTGTTCAGATGGAAATGAAAGTCTATCGTACCACTCTAATGAGACACTGGGGTAGCCCTATCTATCTGACTTCTCCTCTGCTTTAATTAGCATTTACCCTGTGTGGCTGAATCTACCTGAAAAAGCATCACTCCTGATACAGACCTACTCTAATAAACCAGCAACTCCCTCCTCAGCAAAGCAGCATGCTTTGAGTTTGAAATGCTGGTGGTAATAAGTAAAACTTCAAGTTTGGCTTTGTCTCAGAGGTGTCAAACTTCAAACAGCACAGCTTCTCTCAGATGTGCCATTCTGCTGCGTTAGATGTTGCAGGGTGAAATGAATGGGCTAATCAGATCCAGCAGAACACTGGGGTCACCATTATTTTTCATTGAGAATGTTGTTCTTGTATTTTAAACTCAAACCTTAATAAATTTGTAAAAAATCAATAAAGAGGGGAAATTTAATATGCAAATATAAAGAGGTATGTGCAGACAGGCATCACTATAGTGCAAGAATAGCAAGAACTGTACAAATATGTTTCCTCCCGCTCTGATTTTTTTATTCGCAGAGATGTTTTCCCTACCGTCTCTCCCCACTCTGCATGCCTTTGATGCTCTCCGACAGAGCTGAGAAACAAAGCAGTCATTAAGAAGCGAAACTTGTCTTTGGAAACTTTGAGAACGCATCAGAATACACAAATAAGTGAAGCTCTTGTCAGTGGCAGTCAGATTTTAACATGTACTACAATATATCCCAGTTGTCACTCACTCTCATTACTGTTTACAACTCCACTATGTAGCCTGTGGAATGAAACTAAGATGCGGTCCATCCTACTGTGCCTTGCTGCTGAGAAACCAAAAATAATCATGAATGCTAATTAAAAATTCTATACATCAAATGTTATAAAATATAAAATGCAGGTTTTATAGAAAATACACTATATTGCTAAAAATGCAAGTTTTTAGACACTTATCGTTTTAAAAGTTGTTTAACATTTTCCCTTAACCTCTAACCTTAAGGTAATAAAAACATTAATCAGTTTCTCTGCATCTTGGAAAGAGAGGCTATATCTCAGCTTTGAAATATTGCAAAGTTGAAAAAAATGCTATTCTAATAATATTGCTAATGTGCTTAGCAAAACAAAAGATCAGAATCAATAATAACACCTAAATCATTTACTGAAGAACTGGGTCGGATAAAGGAGTCACCAAGGTTTAACACATTAAAGGACGCTGTGTTTATTTTGTCCTTGGGTCTAACTATACAGTAAGTACCTACGCTTTATCAGAATCTGGGAGTAAGAAGTATTTTGACAATTTAAACCATTAGAGAACAGATTCTGTAATGCTCAATGTGTTTTCTAATCTGTCCAGTTAGATGTTGTGATGTAGTGTCAAAAGTTGCACTAAGATCTATAAAAGAGATTTGGTTATTATCACAGTACATTAATAAATCCTCAACTACTTTTACACTGTGTGCACAATTATAAGGCAAGTTGTATTTTTGAGTTTTATTATTGAACAACTACAGTGCTCTCAGTCAATCCAAAATGTTAATAAACCTCAAACCTTAAAATTTAATAAAGTAAATGTAAGGTATTGGATTTCTTGAGATAAGATTGATGTGTGCAAACTTATTATGCTACTGATGAAATGAAACTATTATCGTCAAATTCCACGTTTATGTTAAAAAGATAATAATAAACCAACAACTCAAAATTTACAAATAAAGATATCTGATATAAAATTAAAAATCAGTGAGCAGTATAGCCACCCTTCTTTTCAATAAGCCTTCTATTCTTGGAGTATGTTACTTTATAAATCTGTTGACGATCAACATTTTGAACAGCTGGTCCATCAAGAGCCACTTTCATCTCATCAGTCCATAAAACATTTGAAAAATCTGTCTTCAGATATTTCTTGGCCCAGTCTTGACATTTCAACTTATGTGTCTTGCTCAGTGGTGGTCGTGTTTTAGCCTTCCTTACTTTGGCCATGTCTTTGAACACCTTGTACTTCTGGGCTCTCCAAGTGGGGTGCAATTCTTTAATATAACAGCACTGAAAGATAATGGGTTCCTTGTCACTTTGTGTTCTTCTCACTTCTTTGTTTGTTAATTTGCATCTATTTTCTCAACACGCTTCTCTCGACTATTTTGACTGTTTGCAACAAAAAGTTTGCTGGTTCGGTTACCACGCCCCAATTTCAACAGTGCTGTATCCCTTGAAAGACCTTTTTCAGTGGGGACTTCCATACGCAAGACCGTGGATCCTCTCTAGGCCCTGCTAGTTTTCAGTCCCAGACATTGCACCGGAGATTGTACTTTCGTTTTCATTCGTTATATTTCGTTTGCTTATATTTTTGCCTACCTTGAGGTACTAAATAAAAGTGTTCTGGCAGACTATACGGTCATGACACGGTCATGACAAAAGCTCTGTAATATGTGTAAAGAGGTCTTCAAGCAGAGTTGTAGTACTTTTTTAGATAAAGGGTTAAAGGAATTTAACTATTATGCTGTATTATTATTTTTAACATTTGTTTTTTCAGTGACTGGTGTGATTACTGATTACTTTACATGATACATTACATGATTTAAGTATTATTTTTTCAATTTTATCAGTAAAAAAATTCATAAAATCATTGCTGATAAACTGTGCATGAACCTTTGAATCTGATTCAGAAGCCCTTCGAGTTAGTTTGTCAATGGTACTAAACAGAAAACTCTGGTTGTTTTTGTTGTTCTCTATTAATTCAGAATAATATTTAGTCTTGGCATTAAGTGTGTGTTTATACTCAGTCATACTGTCCTTCCATGCAGTCCTTAAATGCTTTTAATAAGTTTTTCTACATTTAACCTTGTTGTACCATTGATCAAGTCTTTTATCTTTAACTTGTTTTAGTGGAACTA
This sequence comes from Xyliphius kryptos, assembly GCA_025769995.1. Taxonomy (NCBI): domain Eukaryota; kingdom Metazoa; phylum Chordata; class Actinopteri; order Siluriformes; family Aspredinidae; genus Xyliphius; species Xyliphius kryptos. The sequence continues at coordinate 12,904 of JAOUQT010270942.1, read as the reverse complement.
CTTTATCCAAAGTTGTAGAGAACACATACAGCAGTGGAGGGAATAATCGTGTGCTTTACATTAAATCATGTGAAGTCACAAGATCTATATTAATTTCTAAGTCATGGGTTAATAAATAAAAATCAGAGATGACAATCAGAGAACAATAGTTACATTATTAATGTTAACTCCATGTGATAAAATTAAGTCTAATGTATGTTTACGGCGATGTGTTGGACCAACCACACTCTGATTGATACCCATGGAATTGAGAATGGATTTAAAAGTAAACATTAAAATCACCAGCTATTAATGTTTGTGTTTAAGGAAAACACTTTATTAAAAGCAATTTACCAAGTTATTTAATAAACTCTGTATAGGGGGCCTGAAGGGCGGTATACACATCCTTATGTTTAGTATGAGAACTTCCAATGATTTTGTTTCATACATATTATTAAGTGTTACATCTAGATTTTTCTTATAGATTGTAGCCACTTCAGCTCCACGTCCTATAAGAAGTGGTTTTTAAGCATAACTATAAACAGGTGGAGAAGTACTGTTTAATGCTAAGTGTTTGGAGGGAGTGGTAGCTCAGTGGTTAGGGTGTTGGATTATCAATCAGAAGGTTGGGGGTTCAAATCCCAGGTCCACTGAAGTTACCATTGTGGGTCCTTGAGCGAGACCCTTAACCCTCATTGCTCCAGGATGCTGCATCAACCCTGTGTTCTGTCCACAACCAAGTTGGGATACCTGTAAGTCGCTTTGGATAAAAGCGTCTGCTAAATAACTAAATGTAAATGGAATATTCTCTAACATTGCATTGAGGGTTTCAAGGTGAATTGCCTGCTCAAAATCACCCCTATTTACTGTATTATGAGTATGTGCCCAGCGATGGACTGGCGCCCTGTCCTGTATGTATCTGCCCAGTGCCCGAAACATTATCCTCTGAGCATGGGGCATGGGGAACCACCCTGTGTGACCTGTCTGTGAACATCAGGAGGTCATTACTTCTCACGCAAAGCATAATAAAAATTTTCTCCATTCCAAAAAAAACATATTTTTCCCGCAGACGCAGAAACGCTACCACCATCCCTCGACTCAAACTTCAAAGGTGAACTGTAAAGCTTCCTGGAGATCACCCATGCCACGCCTCCATGCCAAAGAGGAGAGGAAGCATCCGTCATCTTAACAATGCAGAGTTCAACTCCAGCATCATTGATGGTATAAAGCGGCATGAGCTCACGTAGCATGTGTGCAAATCCGTAAAGGCTCTATTAACGCGGTGGGAGAGATCCGGGTCTCAGACTGACACATGCCACCATCTGAACGGCAGTCTTTCTCAAGCAGCCTCGGTTATTTCATCACTTCTCACATTCTACAACAACAGCATGGTTTCATATTAACAGATCTGTCACCCATTGAAAACATGTGGTGCATTATTAAACAGAAAACATGACAAAGCAGGACCCCAAACTGTTGAGCAGCTGAAATCCTAAATCAAGCAAAAAAAAAAAAAAGGAAAAGGTTTACTTTTATACCTACAGCAGTTGGTCTCCTCAGTTCCTCAACTCTAACAATGTTGTTAAACGAAGTGCTGATGCAACGTGGTGGTAAACATGCACACATCTCAACTTTAGAAAACCTGGTGAGTATCAAAACTTTTTAAATGGTCATACAGTCACTTAAATCTGCTACAAAATAAAAGTGGTTTTGAAATATAGACATCTTATCTTACATGGTGGCTTAGTGGTTAACACGTTCGCCTCTCTGTGCTGGGGCTTCCCGGTTAGAATCCCGATCTGGGTGGAGTTTCCATGTCCTCCCCGTGTCTGCGGGGGTTTCCTCCGGGTTCTCCGGTTTCCTCCCACAGTCCAAAAACATGAATTAAAAGTAAATTGAATGCTCTAAATCGCCCTGTATAGTGTGTGTGGAGGTGTGAGTGAGTGTGTGCCCAGCGATGGATTGGCGCCCTGTTCTGGGTGTATCTGCCAAGCACCCAAGATGTTCTCCCCTGGATGGCATGGGGATCCCCAACGCGACCCTCGTAGAGGAATAAGCGGAAGATAATGGATGGATGGACATCTTATCTTAGCTCTAAATTGCCCTGTGCGTACCTGAGGAACAAATTAGAGCATTTAATTTACTTACATGTTTTTGGACTGTGGGAGGAAACCAGAGAACCCGGAGTAAACCCCCTCTCCATAGAGAGAACATGGAAACTCCAGCCAGATTGGGATTTCTAACCGGGAATCCCCAGTGCTGAAAGGAGAACGTGCTAACCACTAAGCCACCGTGCCGCCCATGAGATAAGATGTCCATCCATCCATTATCTTCCGTTTATTACTTTATGAGGGTCCCCTGGATCCCCATGCCCATCCAGGGGAGAAAGTCTCGGACGCTGGGCAGATACACCCAGGACAGGGCGCCAGTCCATCGCTGGGCACACACTCACTCACACATCCAAACACACATACACACACTATACAGGTCAATTTAGAACATTCAATTTACCTTCATGTTTTTTTGGGATGTGGGTGGAAACTGGAGAGCCCGTAGGAAACCCACGCAGACACGAGGGGACCATGGAAACTCCACCCGGATTGGGATTCGAACCGGGAATCCCCAGCGCTTAGAGGCAAAAAATGTGCTAACCACTAAGCCACCGTGTCGCCCCACATTTTATTAATTTAAGTAAAAATATTACTTATGTATAAGCATATCGGTGGCACGATGGCTTAAGTCCCGATCTGACGTGGCTTTCCTCCGTTTTCTACCCACAGATTTAAAACATGGATTCAAGGTAAATTGAATGCTTTAAATTGTCCAATTTAGTGTGTGTTTGTGTGTGTGGCTGTGTGACAGTGTGCCGAGTAATAGGTTGGCGTCCTGTCCTTGGTATTTGCCCAGCTCCCGAAACATTCTCCTTGGATGTGCATAGGAAGCCCACCGCGACCCTAGTAGAGGATTATGCCGAAGATAATGAATGAATGAAAAGTTAACATATCCTGTATTGGAAACAATTTTTGCCCATTTTAATAGAAAGGTGCTGTTTATTCAATTTAACTTTCTAAATCTGCTGAATTTAACTTAATGAATTTTAGTGTTATTGCTGATCTTCATTCTGGCTTTTCCTCTTTACACATTTTTTTTTTTTACACTTTTTGTAAGTGTAGTATGACCAATTGTATTAATTTATCAGTTCTACCACTTAATATAAATGCACTTTTTATTTCTGCAAATACAGACTGCACTCCATTCAGGACCCATACAAATTATATTTTTTTTGGGTGGTGGACTATCACAGCATTGACACTGGCATAATGGTAGTGGGCTCATGTGTACTGAGCTGGTAAAAGAGAATCAGACACAGAAGTGTATCTTATATTTGCTGCATAGTTTTTGTTTATTATCCTTTAATCCTTCATCAGTGATTATGAATGGTTGTACATTTTATGTTGGTGGACTACACTTAATTTAGCAGTGACAATGATTTGTTTAAAAAGCATTGCTTGACCAGTTCAAGACACACCGACACACCACCACCACACATTATTTATACTGCAGTACTTAGAAACACCAAACGACCTGTCCTGTGGTGGTCCTGATAACTATTAAGAAAAAAAGAACAATAAAAGTTAAGTGTAATATATGTATGTAATATAAGTGGGCTTTCAGAACTATAGATGCAAGGCAATTATTTATATTCATTCATTATCTTCTGCTTATTTCTTAATAAGCGGGTCACGGGGGTGTTCCCCATGCCTATCCATGGGAGAACATCTCGGGCGCTGGTCAGATACACCCAGGACAGGGCACCAATCCATCGCTGGGTACACACTCACTCACACATCCATACACACATACACACACTATGCAGGGCAATTTAGAGCATTCAGTTTACCTTCATGTTTTTGGAATGTGGGAGGAAACCCACGCAGACACGGGAAGAACATGGAAACTCCACCCAGATTGGGATTGGAACCGGAAATCCCCAGCGCTGAGAGGCGAATGTGCTAACCACTAAGCCACCGTGCCGCTCCGTGTGGAACGTACAGTGTAACATAATTCACTGCGGTTTAATTTTAGCCTTTGTGATCAGCCCAGAGTTCTGGTTGTATGAATGAAATGAATACAGATAAAGCAGAAGTCATAATCATCTTCAAACATGGCATCTTAAAGTCAGAATGTTAATGCAGTTATGTAGAGAAATTGTGTTTTCCTGGAATCCTGAATGCTCTTTGATGATGTACATTGAACCTGTTGATTATATAACATCTGAGATTCTTTATTGTACCATCTGACTTCTTTCGAACTATCGAAAAGGTTGACATTGAATTTTTCTAGCATTGATTGGCTGGTGTATGGCTGGTTTAAGAAAATCAACAATCCACCCCCAGTATCAGCTATGAGCACTCATTTAGAGTTTTAAAAACACATTCAGCACTCTCACTCTTGCAGGTCTATAAACATCTCAGGCTGTAGGATGTTCAGACTACACCTGACTCACTCTAGCTCTCATCTTTATATTTACTTTCAAAGTGACTCTATGATGCTGAGGTCAGGGCTCTATGGATCACGTGTTGCACATGTCCTTGCTCTTTAAGATTTTCTGAACATTGTTCTTTGCAATATTTCGGGTCAAGATCATGCTCCAGAATAGATATAAACCTTCAATACAGCAAGTTTTCCATGTTACTTCGGGATGGTTCTCATATCTAGTGTGCCTCACATAACAGTACTGTGTACTAAGATAGAATAATGCATCCAGAGGTCACGAATGACTGAGCTGAGGTTTCACTTTGACCTTGTAAATTTTATGGATTTGAAAATGAAGATGGATTAGGGTTAAAGGTTGTAACTGTTGGTAGGATGCAGTGTCAATATTAATAAACACTATAAACAAATGTAGAGAAACTCACCTCTCAGTAAAAAAAATAGGTGTTTTATTAAATCCAATTTTAATGGATGTGGAAAATCTAAACCTAGACGAGCACTTTGGACAGTTTTATGTTTCCAAATTGGTAGGAACGGGTTACAAAAGGCAGATATCTTGTTCAACTTACAAGGACATGGTTAGGTGAGTTTGGTATAAAAGAAAAAACTTAAGTGACCTGCACAGAGCCCTAACATCAAGCCCATTGAAGCCATTATGAATAAAGCAGAACAGAGATTCCAAGCCACGCCCTCACTCCCGAAATCAGTGTGTGATTATACAAATGTTATTTTAGGTAAAAAAGCAAAAATGAACATAGAAACACTCCACGGTAAAAAAAAATCTATTTAGAAGCATAAAAGGAAGACTAACCACAGAAAATCTCCTGATTCGGTAATATAATAGTATAGTATAATGTAAGTTGTACAAGAACCCATACTGGAACCATGAAGTATGAATACACCACCATTTGAAGTGGTGCAAAAAATACCGCCTGCAAGTAATTTTTATTATGGACTTGAGATCTCTATGCACTGGGCCTTATTGTGCACAATAATGGGTACTGATCAATATCTCTCTTCTCTGCATTTAATAAAAGCATTTCTGGATGTTTGCACTTAAGGAAGATAGGTCAGACAGTATTAAGTGATGAGAATCGAGGGAGTCTCAAAACACAAAAGTGGAGGTACCTGCTGTAAATTGCTGTGCTGATAAAAAAAAAAAAAAAAAAAAAGGCCTAAAGTCATGATTTGAAGTGCTCACTTACTGAAATGCTGTAATGCAACCTACTGAGTTACTCATTAGATATAATGCTTTAAAATATTTATCAGGGTTTTAAGCATCCTTTAAAAAACCAGGTGATCTCAGCACTCCATGCAGAGGTCCATCTGTTACATTTAAACTCCCATGTGTGCTGCTGTGAAGTTCATATGCTTTGGTCCAAACCACTTGAAATTGAAATCAAGCCATAACACGTTTCAAGTATACTCTGTAGACTGGGGCACAGCACTGCCGGGCAATAATGTACTTAATCTGTTCAATAAATGGGGTCTTTGTTTGAGGATGGTAGGAGGTGGCAGTAATCCAGAGTGATTACGCTGCCCGGTAAATAAAATACATTGCACATTGTAGAATTTCTATCCACATTTGCATTAAGTTATGAGCCAGATCTTGTATTATTGATGGGAGAGTAGAGCTTTGCTGTAAAGTCAGCACATTCTACGATTTTCATATAGTCAGGATTCTGTGGTGAAACAGTGAAAGGGTTCCATAAACTCAAGCCTCTTTTACAGTTTGGGTCTGATGACTTTTGGCTTTGTTCTTTACTGGTTCTTGCTAAATTATGTTCTTGGCTGACTTGTCAGTCATATCATAACTCTGGTAAATGATTGTCGTGTGAGGGCGTGATGGGCTGAGCCTATAGACTTAAGGCAAGCTTGGTATGCATATGCATTTACATTACATTTAGCGACTTACAGGTATCCCAACTTGGTTGGGGTTAGAACACAGGGTTGATGCAGCATCCTGGAGCAACGAGGGTTAAGGGTCTTGCTCAAGGACCCACATTGGTAACTTTAGTGTAATTGTGTCTGATCTGAGTGTAGTAAAGGAGGAGAAAGGGGTTGGAAAGTTCATCTTGGAAGCATGCGTCTCCGTACCTGTCCGGGAGGATAACCAATACATACTGTCAAAGGCTAGAATTGAGTTGAGAGTCTGTGTTCTGGTTTAATTGTATTCTCCAACTTTTTGGTGAAACTTCTTGCCTGTTTCCTGGTGTCCCGCAAACGAAACAACCACACAAAACCCAGGATTCTTTGTGACATCACACAGCCATAGAGTTCTCACCATTGAAACCAGTTAAAACTCTCCAACCCCCTTCCGCCTCCTTTACTACATACAGATCAGACAATATTGCAGGGTGTTAATACAAGGCAGATGTCACTGTTTACTTTATCTGCATCCCAATACCACCTTCTGTCTACAGGCTCTACCCATCACACCCTCACCCCACAATGGTGTTTTTCAAACCACAGACCATCTTGCTCTAAAACAGTACAGTATCTGCTGCACCACCAGGCTGCCAACAAACGAGTATGGAACTGATTACTCATTATTATGGAATTCAGATGTCATTTTATGGTTGGTGATGTTGTTTACTGTGTGTTAGGATCTTAAATTGTTGGTTGTTTTCCAGAGGATAATTTTTCACCCAGGTAAAGCCACCTACAGTAGGAAACACATCACTCACTTTCCAAATTCCTGTTTATATCTGTGACCAAGCCCACCTCCAACTAGTTCTTTTTAATCAATTCCAAACGCTGCAGCTAACTGCTACATTATGTTTCATGTGCCGGATACTTTCTGTGCATAATATCTTTTCTGTACCCTCTGGGCTTTAAAGAAGCCTACATGTTAATTCCTCAAACTTTCAGTGGCGGCTACGATAAAATAAAACTGGAATTGCAACCATTAATATGCGTCATGCTGACTGCCATGGGACCTGCATCATTACCGTGGATTTTAATCTATCAGTTGAAATCTGGAGCAGATAGAAATCCTCTAGTCCATATCACCCTGCCCTGGTTTTTCCTCTGCCCACCCTGGGGTTGGTGCTATAAGGGAACAAACAGGTTTATCCTGATATGAGGGATGGATGCACATGTACGGAGGGAGCCGCAACGATCGTTCATCAGAGGCTTTGGACACCGTGTGGGGACAAAGCAGACATTAATCTCCCCAGAATGACTTATAAAAACAGGTCTTTCACCCCTGAGGCATCAGTTTTCATTCTTACAAGCAGAACCGCTGGCCCTCCTTCATATTCCACTGTGTCTAATTATACAGTGCTCTTATAACCATGTGAGCCTCAGCAATGAAGGAGAAAAGTGGTATATCATTAAATCCAGCTCAATTACACCTTCAGTTCTAACCCGTGTGTGTATTTTTGTATTTGCTAAATGCTAAACAGAAGGTTCACTGCAATAAGAACTGCACAATTGGATTCAGCACCTATTTGTTTGCCTGGTCCCTTGAGGTGAGTCACGCTGATGCTTTGTGACGAGCTTCATTCCACTAGAAAGGGTCCTCCATCATGGGGGTGCCGCTGCCCAAATTCACGCCTCAGGCTTTTCTCCCACCCGGCTCAATTCGCAGAGTTAATAATAAACAGAGGAAAGGTAATCTTCTTGAATAATTTTTGGAATGCCTTTGTAAAGCAGCAGCAATGTAACACCATGTGCAATACCATGTCTATCGTAAAAATATGTAGTCAAAATATCCATTGAATTTATGGGTTAAAGTTCAAAGCCGGTCCAACGTTAAATTAATAAGCAGGTCTTTATTCAATCCTTATTATAGGAGGATTTATAAATGCACATTGGCAGCAATATTCTCTTTGTCATTAGTAAAGGAATAATGCTAATCCTGTAGGTAGCCCCGGCATGCACCACTGCACCCAGCACAGTGTTCAGTCATGTTGTCATTCAGACGCTAATTGGACATTACAGTACCCCTGTGTATCATGCTACTTCAGTTAGTAATTAGATGGGCCCTGTAGATCAGAAGCACGAGGACACCGATCTCCGTCAGCTACTTGTTGAAGACTGATTAAAGCTTCTCAACCTCCTCACACCCACTACTCATTCTCTAATTTTCCAAACAAAACTCTTTAAAGCTATTAGTTAATTAACAGTTAATAACATCCCCGAGGACAAATCAGGATCCTAAGTGGGCTCTTAGTATTCCAACTAGAGACAGAGAGATGCTAAATAAAGTTTTGAAAGCATCGAGGGATGACATTGCCTATAAAGATGAAAATGTAACATTTACCCCATAGATGTGTAACCGTGGCAACGACAGCTTTGTTTGAACTCTAATCTCTGAGATTCTAAAAGACGCATTTACATTTGTTTAAAATTCTCCCAAACTGTAGATTGATTTTGTAGTTGTGGAAATACAGAATGTAGTCCTGCTGTTGGTCTATTCTTATGTGGTTCCCTTTATATTGTAACAGTCAAGACATTTAGAGAAAAAAATTGTTATGGTGGTAATTGATTCTCATCATTGCCGTGATTCTGTGGTGCAGTGGGGGGCCATGCATTTTACACCTAGGCCTTCAATAAAAACAGTGTTAAGAGCTGTTGCATCACAGATAGTTAACTCATCGTGACGTTAGTGCTGCGGCACTGACGACTTTGATTACAGATAAAATCGTAAAGCACATGGGCTTTAATGAATTCCTGAGCCTGGAAAATCCAGGTCGATGGTCCTCATTCTTATCCACCCTGTTACATTCGTGTAGCCACACATTAAAATGACCGACAAGAACCTCATGACATTGCAATATTATTTAGCAAAATAACACTCACTGAAAATCCTGAATAAATCCTGATTATTTGTACAAAATCCTTCCTAATTTTCCTTAAGAAGAGTTTAATTAGTTCCCTTAAGACGCTGTTTTCTATTGCCATCAAAGCTAATACTGTAAGTCAAGTCGTATTTTTAAGATTTAACTGGCTAAAATGTCTGCTTATCAAAAGTACTCTCAAATCACAGGGCGTGAAAACGGTGACATGGTGTAAGCCTTCTAGAAGGCTCGGGTATGGAGAACTCAAAATCTGATTGCTTAAAGCAACAGGTTAATCTTTACTTATTTAATGCAACCGTCTCGCAAAATTCATTCTGAAAATGTAGGCTGAAATATTTAAAACCTGGCAACTAAAATGTGATTGGTTAAATGCTTTAATAAGAAAATAAGAAAAGCTTTGAAGGCCCTGATGGCCCGCCAATGTTGTGGTGATGCATTAATATTGATTGCAGCTAGTAGAGAAGTAAGATTGATGTGTTTCCTACAATGTACAGCGAGTGAGTGGCTACAGTGTGAATATATATCAGAAACACTGCTGTGTCTTATTCAATTGTACCACCATACACCAACACGCCACCACGTCAGTATCATGGGTCAGTGTCATGGGTGAGGTAGCTTAATGGTCTGAATCTGAAGGTTCCAGGCCTACTAACATTACCGATGTGGGCCCTTGCTGATAAATTGCTGATCATTATAGTACAAAGAAAATGGGACTAACAGAATGTAGAGAAATAAATGAATGACACTGTGTGACTACGGAACGGCAAAGTCCATCTATATGGAAAGTGGAGCGGATCTAATGGACGAAGAGCGTAGAAACATAGAGGTAAACCTGACAAAGTGGCAGATATGTGTATATTGTGCGACTGCCACATGATTAGCTAATTAGTTAATTATATTAGCGAGTAGGTAATTCTAATAGTTCTAAATTGGGACTGACAATGAGGTTCTCTACGATCTTATTGCGGCTAAGTGTAATTTATCTGTTGTGATTTAATTGCCATTCATTACAGAGCTTTTAGAGACCTGAACAACAAATCATTAGTGTAAACTGTAAACCAAGCAATAACAATAAAAATAAAATGCTTCTCTGAAAGATTTTGAGCAAAAATAGGAAATAAAAAAATGAATAATTTGCACATTTAACCACAGGATTAAAACAAAAAATGGGATAAATCACACACACACACACACACAAAATATATACAAGCAGTTAATTAAATTCTATTAGAGTAAAGGTCATCACCATCCTAGTTCAGGTCTCTGCAGAATGACCTTTAACCCAGTGTGCCGATATTAATTTCCCAGAAAACCAGCGTCTCTCAAAAGGGATCTCTGCATAGGCTCGCTACAAAACATGTTCTCCTGGAGGCTCCACCAACAGAAAACAGACGTTTTATTACAACGATGTCCACCGTCAAATGTTTTGATTTCCAATCTCGGCTGTCACGGGCATACGTGCCGACCGTCTGGATGCACCTCTCCAAAAGGCCTTTGAATCTGTCAATACGTTTGAGCTAGATCAACATGCTTCATGCAGGACGCCCACTCGACCGCCTCCCTGTCAGATCATCAGCCATGTCCCGTTGATGTGCGGAGATGTGAGCCAATGCCAGCGCCTCTCTGCCACGTCCTAATGAGCCTGCAGACTCTGTGAAGACTGTTCGCTCTACGTCGGCATGCTGCTAATGAGAATCCGAACTCGTTGTTGGCTGGGCATCCGCCGTGGTCACGCTGAGTCACAGCAAAGGCATAAGAGGGTCACGCGGCTCATTAATGGCTTATTTGTTTGCTTTTGTTGGAATGTATAAAATGTAAAAGTCATACGACCTCTTTGGAGCTTGGCACCCGCCTGGGAGACTCGGTGATCTTGGAAGAAGCAAGATAAGTGAGAGCTGCCAAAAGCCAGTTGATGTGTGCTTTAGATTCTGGGCTGCTTTGCTCAAGTGTTACTTTCCCTAATAAATTGAAAGCATTAGCATTAACATTCTGCATGATGGCAACACCTTTCAGCAGCACAGTGGTTTTACTTCCACCTGTGGCTGCATACCAATGGTGTTTGGTATATTCTTAACATATTCTTCTTTTTACCAATTAAAAAAATTGTTTTTATCAAATAATCAAACTAAGTTTTATACAGACATAATGGGGTGAGTTTGGTTTGGAAAACTGACTTGCACAAACCAAAGCATCAACCCCAACTAAGTAAAAAGAAAAACAAGACTAAAGGTCTAATTACAATTTCTACGATTAAAAGATGCACAGAGCCATGTCATTTGAATAACTGATAGATGAAGACCCTTACCTGATCCAGCACAACAAAACACAGTCAATAAAGACATGATTGGGTGGTTACGTCAATGCTTTTCACATTTCAACTTTTTCAAAACACTCCAAAATCTTGTATAAAACTTTTCCTGAAGATTATAGCTGCAAAAAAAAATTAGGTACCAAATACGGTGGATGTAATGAGCAGGGGTTCTTTTGTCCATACAACAACAATGGAACAGTTTTTAGCCTCAAGCTAATGATCAGACTCTTGCAAACTAGTGTTAAACACCAAACTCAAACATGTCTTTAAGGGAGATAATCATTCTGGAACAATAACAAAGAAAAGCGTTTCTCTATTGACTATAAATGCTATATCTCTACCTCTCTGTATAGCAATTTGAATTGCTTTTGTATGAAACCGTCTCTATAAATTTGCCTTGTGTAAATTATTTTAATAGTTAGTCTTATGGCTGTGAATAAGCACATAGTTGCACAAGCTCTTAGCTGTGTGGAGGTAAATAACAAAAACAATCCAATAGTCTATTTGTGAACCAGCTAATTAGATTAGCTACAATTATCATAAATTATATTCTTATTGAATTAGACACAGCATACTCCTTCCCTCTAATCCCTTTTCAGTTCTCACTCAATCACCTGTAGTTAAAGGCAGTTGAATCTTTGTATGATCAATACTAGGTTTAAACTAGTAACTAGCATTTAAATGCTTTGTCACTCTGTAGCCCATGATTAATGTCAACAGGTTCCACTAATCTTTCTGGTTCGGCACTTTTTAACACTTACATTACATTTAGCAGGTGTCTTTACTCAATTGTGATGCATAATTGAGAGAACGACTATCACATTTTTTTGCAGCTGAGTCCCACATGTGAGAAATGTTGGTAGACCAACTAGAAACTGCCAAAATTGCTTTAAATTGGTCTAACAAGCACAGAACAGATGGGGTGCCATAGTGGCATAGGGGTTGGTGCTTCAACCTCACAGCAGAATTGTCTTTGGTTTGACTCCCAGCAGGTCTGTCTGTGTGGGTTTTCTCTGGGGTCACTGGTATCCAGTCTATGCCTAAGGAAAATTCATTCCTTCATTTCTCGTCATACTACATTAGGGTCATGGGTGAGATGCCTATGCCTCACGTGCTGGGTAGCTACAACTTGAACAGTGCGCCAATTTGTTGTTGGGCACACCCGTATTCACAAAGACAAACGCACACATAGACACACACTATATCGGGAAAATAAATAGCCTTCGATATACTTTGCATCCATGTAAGGTAGAGTAATGGGGGGGGGGGGGGGAGGGTTGCATGAATTAGTAACCGAGCCAGGGTTTATTACATT
>JAOUQT010270735.1:0-16999 GCA_025769995.1 Xyliphius kryptos | reverse complement strand
GGTTCAAATCCCAGGTCCACTAAAGTTACCAATGTGGGTCCTTGAGCAAGACCCTTAACCCTCATTGCTCCAGGGATTCTGTATATAACCCTTTGTTCTGACCCTTAATATTAAGTTGTATACATGTGAGTCGCTTTGGATAAAAGCGTCTCCCAAATGACCAAATGTAAATGGAAACAGCTTTGCTTGTCGGTCTTCCACAATTAGGCCTCTACCGCTGGTTCAAAACTTTGCAGCATGACTCGCGTTAAATCAGCCCAAGCGAACTTGTTTGTCCTCTCTCACTTCATTGGCACCCTGTTGCTGCTGCATTTAATACAAGGCACTGAGTTTGTCCTACAGGACAATCTCTGGATCTGCCCCCTCTTACCTTCAATCTTACCTCTAGTGATGAATGTCGCCTTGTGATTCAACCTCAGTGGCGCTAATTCTCACTCCGTATCGTTCACCACTGCTAAATGGTGGGACGATCTTCCCAACACTGTCCATAAGGCATTTTTTAAGAAATGTCATCCACAAGCACTTGCAATGAAAAAAGATGAGATATGATCAGGTTTGAGGAGACTACAGTGTAGCTGGTTTCCCATTAACTACTGACCTGTGATGTTCACTCATTTGTAAGTTACTTTGGATCTGCTAAGTGACTAAATGTAAAAAGCGTTAGCATCGAGGGGATTTCACTGAACCTGTAATAACACTTTTAAAATTAAGACGGTTTTTAAAAATAATCATCCTGTTTCTGGTGCTGACCTTTTTGTGCTCTCCATCAGGGGAAATTGGATTGGCGAGGCTCCCTACCAGCATGGACGGCCATGTTCCCAGTGTCCCCCCAGCTATGGGGGAGGCTGTCGGGAAAACCTGTGCTACAAGAGTAGGCCTTTAAATACATCACACTAACTAGGATTTTGGTAACTGCTGCGTATATATTTATGTACCATGATTTTGCATTTCTAACAGGTAATAATCGGCATCAGGAGACGGAGGACATGAATGAGGTGGAAAAGCCTCAGGAGCCAGTGCAGCCTCAGGCCACGCCATCCAGACCTGCCAGGCCTAAGCCAAAACCTGCCACAACCAAGAGGCCAACAACCACCCGGGTTACACACAACAATTTTCTGGGTAGGTTTATTTTTAACTGGCTGATCCACAGCGCGGCATACGGCGCATAACAGTGCCCTGTTTCTGCCTCGTCACCACAAACTCTGGAAGGATTCAGGCAGTCAGTTATTGTTGAGCAGACTGTGTACTGTGCTTCCATGACTTGGAACAACGTATAGCACGTCTCAGAAGGTAGACCGTATAGCTCAGTGGTTAGGGTGTTGGGCTAGCAATCTAAGGGTTGTTGGTTCAAATCCCAGGTCCACTGAAGTTACCAATGGGGCTCTTAAGCAAGGGGTCCAGGGATTCTGTCTGTAATCCTGTGTTCTGACCCCAACTATTAACTATTAAATATGCGACTAAAAAACAAACATTTGTGTTCCGTTGAAGGAATTGTTGTTAGGAAACAAAAGAGGGGTCAGGAGAAAAAAGGGTGGTGCTCCGTCGTGCATATCCCACAGTTTGGCAGGGAAAAAATGGGGTGGGGCTACAATGTGTGTATCCTATGGTTCGAACACTTGGTCCTTTTTATTAAATGGGTAGTTCCGGTCCTTGAATTGGCTAAGCCACTGTCTAGCCGTGGCATTATTCACAATAACCCACACCTCAGAGCTAAGCCACTGTCTAGCCGTGGCATTATTCACAATAACCCACACCTCAGAGCTCTTCACATTCGTATAAATGCGCGATATAAAAAAAAAAGTTTTTCAGATGTTTTTAATGAACAGATTTTTGTAATTTGGCCTCTAGATGGCATTATTTGATTGTTAAAGAAACATATTGCATAAACATATTGTTTCTAGCATCAGGGTTCATTATGTCGCAGAAGGCGAGTTTATTAGAATTAGAGATTTTGTGTTCAACGCATTTATGAATCAAACTTTTTTGTATTCTTTTATAAAACAATAAGGCACTCGAGGTTGTGCATTATCGTGAATAATCCGCCCTCTCGTGAGTTATTGCTTTAATATATACAGTAGATGATGATGAATTTAATGATGATACAGTTTGAGAGCATATTATTTATTTTTCCTTTTTTTTCCCAGCGCAAAACATCAAGTGTGAGACCAAAATGAGGGACAAATGCAAAGGGGTGACCTGCAACAGGTCGGTTACATTTCTCCATGTATAGTGAAAGCTCTGTGCATCACCCCTTTTTTGAGACATTGTACTGTTATTTCAGGTTCAACTGTCCCGCCAACTGTCTCTACAGCAAGGCTCGAGTGTGGGGAACTTTGTACTATGATGTTGTAAGTCTCTTTCTCAGCTCTGACTCCGTCTGTAGTTGTAGAATAAACATTTCACTAAAACTTAGTTCCCTAATTCTCGCAGCAATCAAGTATTTGTCGGGCCGCACTTCACTATGGAGCCATTGACAATAACGGTGGTTTAGTTGACACCACGAGGAAGGACAATTTCCCCTTCTTTGTCAAGGCAACAAAGAATGGAATCGAGTCTTTAAGGTATAATTCTTTATTTAATACCTTCTGTAGGTTATTGATGTACTGCAGAGTATATAACAGATTTTACAGAATATCATTTTTTAAATATTTCCTCTGTAGTAAATATAAATCTGGAAATGCCTTCATGGTTACGAAAGTGGAAAGTAAGTCAGTTTGATTGATTTACGATAACTGTGTACAGTCTGCACATACTGCTCTAACAAAGGACTTCTTTATTTCCATCGACAGTAAGATCGGTGTACTGCTACATCACAGCGAGGGAAATTTGCCATGTTCATGACCAGGTCTCAAAATGCCCAAGGTATGATACCTCCCGTCTGTGGTTTTAGCATTGCTTTGTTTCAGGTCACTCATTCTGTTGTTCTCATTAGGGTCCTGTGTCCAGCCAACTGCAAGAACGAGCCCTCATACTGGGCTCCGGTGATCGGCTCTGGCATTTACTCAGATGTGAGTGGCTGCTTCTTATCTACCGAATTAAACTGATTTGCCTGATATGAATTGAGTTTAGAGTGGGATGTCAATGTTAATGTAGTTCTGTCAAAACTAATCAAGAAAAAAATTGCCTTTCGTAAGAGACTCGGATTGGAAAGCGATGCGGAGGCAAACCGGAGCGATGCAAATTTGTTCCAAACCCCCCTCCGCTGCCTCTCTCAGACATCTAAATATCACTTAACAGCTTTTAAAGTTTCATTTGCAACGGCTACAAACTGCATTTTTCCGGAGTCACGGTGCATCTGCCGTGGTCGACGCAAACATGTATACAGGGTGGTGGTGATTATGGTGATGTGAGTTTGCAGCCCTGCAGATGAACTCAGTGTACTCGTTGCCTTTTGGCATGTCTTTCACATTCCACTGTCAAAGCCCTATGTCTGCTATTTCCAACTGGCTAAGGATCAAAACTTTCTCCCTTGGGAAACTATTCAAACCAGTTCCTTACCGGCCAGAGTCGACAATTAAAATGACCACTATGACTGAGCTCTGGGGCTAATGCAAATACATCTGTGGGAATTGATGCAGTACGAGGATGTGGTCGATGTGATTAGCGGGAGGAATTTGAAAGGTACAGCAAATGTTCACTAAGGTTCTGGTTTGGCAAGAGCCGAAAATGAACGCGTGATCAGTAAGGCTGCAGATAAGCTGGTGCGTACATGGCGTCCTGTGCACAACCATCTGACATCATCTGTATGGGTTTTCATGGACTGAGGTCATGTATTTGCCTGTAGATTGAGGTACATCAAAATAGGCATTCCGTCTCTAGGGAGACCTTCCGGGACTTCTGGACAAACACGGAAGATGGATTTTGCGAGACGTTTATGTGCGTGTTAAGTCAATGGGCTGTGGGTTCAATACAGGGTTCCTCTGCTTTTTGGTGTACAGAGTGTAACCATTAAAAACAAAGACGTGGAGGTCAAAGAAACTGCGGTTCACTGTGGCACAAAAATAAACATGGCTTTTTAAGACCTTGTTTAATGTCCCCAATAGGGTTCCAGCATCTGTCGGGCAGCTATCCACGCAGGTGTGATCAAAGCTAGAGGTGGATATGTGGACGTCTTGGCTTTGGAGAAGAAGAAGAGCTACACTGGCAGCCTGAGGAACGGGGTACAGTCGGAAAGGTACTTTCTTTTCTTCGGTTCTTCCCATTGTCTTCTCTTGTTCCCCACTAATAGAGTCCATGTGTAAGAACCTTCGGCTCGGCGGGCCAAGTGTGCCCACTTGCACGTTAGCGGTCTCGGAGTAATGGGTTGGACCACACAAGAAATCTTTGCTTACTCTAGCAGAGCAATTCAATGGGCTGTGCTAAACGCTGCGTGTGCAGAATCAGCTCCAGGCCATTGGAATCTGAGGCTTTACCCCAGCATCCTCTCCCATTTTGACCCAGATTGATCTGCCAATCGGTGCAGGTTCTTGCTCACTTGACTGCCCCAAATCGCAGCTTGAGAAAGTTTACAGATGGACAAGCCGATAACATGATGCAATCTCTGAGAAACAAGAAGTAACCACTTCTCAGAGCTTTAATTGCCGAAGAGCGGAAGCCGATTGACTCACTGGTTCCTCTGTGTGGATACAGTCGGTCTGAAGCTTTCTGCCCAGAACTCTGCAGTCCTGCAGGGCACAACCTTGAGGGTCTTTGCCAAATACATGAATAAAGGAGGCCAAGCTCCAGTACTTGGTCCAGTGTTCATGCTCTTGGACTGAGGTTTTACTTGGGCTTGTAACTTTCATTTAAGGGGTGTGGCAGCTAAGTGGTTAGGCTGTTGAGCTGAATCTGAAGCGTGTGGGTTTGAATCCCAGGTTCACTGACGTTACCAATGTGGGCCCTTAACCCTTATTGCTCCAAAAGGGCTATGACACCAAGTTGGGTTACTTGTAAGTCGCTTTGGATAACAGCGTCAGCTAATTGACCAAATGTAACTTCAGTCCTGTCAAGATCCAAAAAATGGGGAATCATTATTAATTGTGTTTATTTGTAGAACTATAAGTGATATTTAATTGCATTCATGTTGTCATCCGGCTGCAATGTAACTCGTTTCCTGCTCCTCTTTACAGTAAAGCCCATTCGCAGGGAGGCTCATTCCGCGTCTTCAAAGTCCGAGAGTGAAGAGTCAACATGGAACACAGGGATTTCAGTTCAGTTCAGCTCCCTTGGCAACCTTGTAAATCCTTCTCTCTGAAGGTGGGGACGTTACACACAACTCAAGGTCTTCTCGCTCTTCGCCGGCAAACAATTCTCAATTTAGTGTGGCTCCAACCATGGTTTTCCAGCAGTGCTGGTTTATATTTTTTACATTCTGTATTTTCCATGTTTTAATATCATACACAGAAATATATGTACTGGTCACATTTGTATTTAATCATTTTGTACAGAAATGAAGCCTTGCGTTACTTCTAAACCAATCTTTTCTTCTCCATCGCAGTCCGTTTTCTCATGACCCTGCTAGGTTTATTTACGGGAGGGTGGCTGTTCGACGGTCTCACTCTTCCGGGGCATGTATGTTGCCTGGGCTTTGTTCGGTTGGCCAGAGGGGCCTTCAGAGGATCGGCAAATTCTCTGTGTATAAGGAGGAGAAAGGTGGAAGGGGGAAGGCAACCCTCCAATGAAAAGAGACCTTTTCCTGTAGACTTCTGTAGAGGCATTCCAATATCAATAATGTGCAGAAGTTTAACCAAAGGTGCAAAAACAATGAAGCAGGCCTACGTCTTTGGAGAAAAGGCACCAGGGGCAGGACATTGGCAGGACTGGTGCCTTAAATCGCGCTTCAGATGCGCTTAAAATCACTAAAACATTTAAAGCTTTTCTGTTTCCTTATTTATTAAGTTATTTTGAAGCTGTACCAAGTATTTATGAGCATTTTGAGAAGTTCTACACCACCAAAAATTGGTAAAAAAAATACACTGTTCATGCTGAACAGGAAAGTGCCAACCTGTTTTCTTAATTAAATGTCATGGAAATAAAAATGAGTGATGACCGGTGAAATGATGCCAATGAAAAGTTTGCTGCACCCTTCCTTTTTTGTAAATTTTAAGATAATTTCATGCAAAGGTGCATATTTGTTAGGGTGCTACTTCAACATTACCACTTATAAGAGCTTGTTTCTCATTCTGACCCTCACTTTCTCATCTCTCTCGTCTATTTTGTGCTACCTCAGTCTTTGCTACAGCAATATTTGGATCTTCAAAGAAACTATTGTACAACCGATCAACTTGTGTAAATATAATGACTTTTATATTCAATGTATTATCTGAAATGTATCTATTTTTGTCTTCATACCATGAATATATTCATGAAAAGCTGCAGCAGTACCTTTGACACAGGCACTGAAAAGTATTTTTGCACATGTTCGAAAATAAAGACTTTGTAATTTGTTCAGGTTCAGATTTTTCTTATTCTTCTTATTCTGATTTTCATCAAGTAAAACGCGTTGGGCAGCCAAGACCAAGTCCTATAGAGACCAAACTTGGAAGGCAGCTGGTGTGCATCTTGGCCGGTAACAAACTTCACACCGATTGGCCGGTAATTGGCCTTACAGTGCGGCAAAACATGTTTAGGCTTCTGACTTCTATCCAAAACTTTTCACACACTATACACATTTTTTCTCAGACTCCCCGACCCCAAACAAACAATTTGGGGGACATAAGCTATGGCTACTTCGTTTTTTGGCTAACTAACAAAATAAAAAATAAAAAACTACTTTCATAAACTAGTCCTAGATTTTTTTTAGTAAACCCCAATGTGTTTGGTTTAAAACAAACAAAAAAAATCAATAATTATCAAAAAAAAAAAAGTTGGACCTTTCCATTCTGTCAGGTTAATCCATACGTCAACATTTACTCACACATTTAATTCACTCATTTATTAAACTAAATATAAAAGTCAGGCGGTACGGTGGCTTAGTGGTTAGCAGGTTCTCCTCTCAGCGCTGGGGATTCCAGGTTTGAATCCTTCTGTTTCTTCCCACAGTCCAAAAAATATGAATTCAAGGTAAATTGAATGCTCTAAATTGCACCTATAGTCTGTGTGTGTGCCCCGCAATAGATTAAGCGGACAGGATGCTGTCTCCACCTGCAGCCCTCAGTGTAGATGTTCGGCAATCTAACCCCACGTCTTTCCCTCAACTCTACCCATGTGCCTATCACTATATGTACACTAAGCGCCCACGTCATCTTATCCACTCTACCTATGCGCCAATCGCTTTATGCCAAGCACCTTGCGTCATCCTCCCACTCTACTCGGTCACCAATCGCTATACCCCCATTCTACCCGTGGGCCAATCGCTATAGGCCAAGCACCACACGTCATCCCCTTCACCCAACCTGCACATCAATCGCTATACACCATGGCCTTATGTCATCCCCTCCACTCTACCCGTGTGCCAATCGCTATACGCCAAGCACCACACGTCATCCCGTCCACCCTACCCGTGCACCAATCACTATACAGGGCACACACCAAGCGCCTTATATTATACATGCTATAGATATCGCACTACAGACGAATGAACCGAATCGCGCCTATGACTTCCGAGTCATCTGTAAGAATCGATTCCAAACGACTCCTCTCTACAGTGTTTGTTTTCCTCGTGCAGCCTGACGAGCGCAGAGTCAGCATCACATGTAAGCTTCAAAAACACACGAATCGCACCGACTTTCTCCTTATTTCATGTAAATATCGTGTGCTTTTATTGTAAAATTTAAACGGTGGGACGTTGAAAGGATCGCTGCCGATGTTTAAGCCACAAACAAATGTTAATCTGGAAAACCTGTGTTGGTTTCTGAGAGAGTTGTTCCGTTGGAGTGAACATTTGAACCCGTGAACGTTAAACATAGACGGGTTTTCGTCTGGTTTTGTTCACATTTTTGGTTTGAATCTTCCGTAACCCCCACTTATTCATAAGAAACCTCAGTTCTCAGTCACTTTATGGCCAAATAAGAGTTGCAATTCAAGCTTTTTATATTCGTGTTAATATCTGCGTGAGTTAATGACCAAAATCGTGTCTCTTTAGTCCGTTTTTGTACTTCCCATAGTTTAGTCCTACCTTCAGCATCTTTATCAAAAATTGTATCATACCCGTTAATGTATTTATTTTCTCCATCTCCTGACTACAATCGTTTTTGGCGACACCTAGTGTCCTTTTCCTGAATTAAATCAATACTTTCCGCGTAGAATAGAGTGCAAAATCGGCTCATTTTGTAATACATCTCTACTTTTCTTGGAGATCTAATCAGATTTCATACTTTGAAATTAACATGAATGTGCTAGATTTTTAAATTTGTGCCTTTTTAAAGATTTCACATTTAGATACTTGTGAAATCGATCATATAATCATGGTTTACAATTGACACTCATCTTAAACTCTGATCATGAATAAATGTTTGTTTTGCAATATGAAGTTTCTAAATAAAGAGCATTTTTAATAATATCGTACACATGAAATCGTTTTAAGAAAATGATTTTATGCACAAGAACCTGCACAAATACGCCAATGCGCAAAGATGTAACATAAAGCCAAAATCTATTTCAGCCAATCGGAGTCCCTTAACATCCAAGTTCTTCTTCTCCTGCTCCACTCAATGCATTCTAACAATTTAGTTTGTAAAAAAAATTTTTGCAAAAATGGTCTAAATCCGTGGTTTTCAACCAGTGGGCTGCAGATGTACTGCAAGGGGGCCGAGGGTCAAAAATATATTGTTTTGCACACGACACGCAGTGCTAGCTAGTGAATCGGTTAGTTTGCTGAGCTATCTATTCGATTACTAACTAGTTAGTTAGCTACTTCAGTCTGAGTGAAGCTGTTGTCTTGTGTACATATAATTGATAAATGGTTAAAAACAGTGTCTTTGACAACAAAAGACCCTGAAACTGGACCATCCACAAGTGAAGCAGCCACTGTATCTCTTACTGAGAGAACACAGAAAAGCGTTGGTGAATGACAAAAAGACATTTGTTTTTGGTGAATGACAAAAAGACATTTGTTGTGCGATTATGCCATCAGTTTCACAGGTCACATGGAGAGTTGGACTGTATTTAGTTTTAAACGGCAGTAAAAAAATATTCTGGGGCCTTGGGTTGCAAAAGGTTGGGAACCCCTGGTCTAAAGGAACATCATCGAATTAATTTTCTTCACGTGCAAAATCAGTAACTGTCGCGTGTGTGACGTCATCATCGCATTATTTGTCGCAGACGGTTACATTCAGGACTCTAAAATGCAGTTTTTACAAGTAAATAAATGGGTTTTTTATAAATAATGTTTTTTGGTGAGGTAAAACTACATTTTCATGTATATATTCGGACAAAACGCATAAAAATGTATGTTTTATCAGATACCCGCCTACTTGTGGACAGGGTCAGACAGTCCGATTAAATTTTTTTTACATTATCGTTCATTATAGTTTAAACATCCTCATGGGCCAGATGTGTCAGGCCCGCTGGCCGCCTATTGCCAAACTATGGTTTAGCATTTGCCATTGTGAGGAAATCCTTAGATTTGAACAATTATCAGGTCAGCAGTCAGTTTAAAAGTTTAAAACAGGTTAAAATGAAGGACTTCAGGTCACTTTGTCTCTCTGTGTCAGAGTGCAGGGTAGAAGCTGTGTTTATTATAGAACACTAGCGGAATACCCATGCTGCACTACGATGAAGAACGACGAGAAACGATGTGAAAGTTGAAAGGCGGTTGTTTTTGAATGAGTGATGGCTTTTGTATATATATAATATATACATTATTTATAATTCTATATATAAAATGAACGTGAGGTTTGTGGCAATTAAAAATCAAAAATGAATATAGTGTGAGTTGGGATTTCGGTGTGTATGCGCTTTCTTTCTTACTTGAATTTATTGGTAGGTTTTCCAAGGACACGATAAGGAATGATGGAGCCAAATTTCAGCCTTGTAGGTACTCAGGATGACCCCGATGTGACACTGGAGGGGTCATGCGTTTGATGGTGATGTTGAACAAACAAAAGTTTAGAAAAGTAAGAAGCAGTTAATTCTTTCTAGGATGTGACAGGAAGTGAACGAGCTAAGTTTCAGCCTTGTCGGTACGCGGGAAGTGAGAGAATTAGTGATGAGTCAGTGAGGGCTTTGGCGTTTATAGATATAGATGGCTGACAAACGAAGCTAAAGATGTCCTTTCAGGTCTAAATTAAAAAAAAAAAGTACAAAATATTTATTATATAAAGTATGTCTCATTGTTTAGTTTTGAAAAATTATTCATCACCATGGCGATTTGACGAACTTTAAAGTCGCTCCTGTATACGCCTGAGAACAAATGAGCTCTCACAAACTTTAGGATTTACAGTATATTACGTGGTAAGTAGAGGTCATGTTTTGTAATGAGGATGTTTTATGATTGCCACTTTCATCATTCAGGTGCTGCAATTTTTTATAATTACGGAAACCCTGAGACTAACCCTGAGTTGGTCATTAGAAATGGATTTCGGAGGGGTTTCTAGACCACCCAAGCAATCTGGGTATCATTGGATTCTTGTCATAAACCACATGCTTTCGTTCTTCATGCTGTGGACGTAGTGGTTTGGAACAGTGTGTACTAAAAAAGTTGGAAATTTAAAGTATTCATGTAAGAAAAAAACCTGTTGTTTATATGTCTTTTCGAATGAATGATCTCAGTGTGAAGACATAATTTGCTTGACACCTAATATCTGGCTCTGCAGCGTGATTAATATCACTATCATTTAGAGTTTTATTACTTTACAGGAAGTTCAAGCAAAACGACTGAAGCAGCATGTGGTTCAAAAAACGGTAAATGGTCAGAAAATGGCTGGTGATCTCGTTTTACAACAATTTCCATTAATGCATCAAATGTATACTGCTCCAAAAATAAAGGGAACACTAGAATAAGACATCCTAGGTCCCAAAAATAAAATGTTTCAGTTGAGAATCTTTATTTAGAAGAATGTGAACATAAAAATGATTTGGATTTGGAATCCTACTCAAAATCAAATGACCGGCTGATCCAACTTCAGTGGAAATTCCTCAAGACCAGTTCAAATGAGGCTCAGTAATGTGTGTGTCCTCCACGTGCCTGTATGACCTCCCTACAACACCTGGTCATGCTCCTGATGAGGCGGTGGATGTTTTCTTCATGTCTCCTGGTGTACTGGCCCGTCTCCTGCTATCTGCTTCATGCTCTGGACACTGTGCTGACGAAATTTCCTGTAACTCGACCCTACTGAATTCTAATTTAGTTAGAATAGGTAGACCACCAGAGGGTCTGTAAAAGTTGCATAAATTTTATGTCTCTAAATATACTGTAATGACAAAATCGCTAAGTTGGCAACATTGAATCCAAATGCCGTTTCCTTCGGTTTCTCTGCTTCCAGACGTGTATTTCCTTATTGGAGCGTTTAGCCAATCACATTTTAGCATCATTGGTTGCCAGATTTTAAATACTTCTGCCTGCGACTTCAGAATGAATGTTGCTACACCGTAGCATTAAAATAAAGTGCAGCTCAACCGTTTTTTTTTTTAATTAATTAGACTTTGCGTTATCCATATCACACCGCCTATGTCAGCGCTATGGCAGCGCTATGTCAGATGAATCCCACTCTGGTACAGTAAGCACCACCCCAACTGGGAATCGAACCCGGGACCTTGCACCACTGTGGGCCCAAAGTCTCGTTTGTTCCTTTGAATGATGCAAAAGGAGAATCGATTCAGCGAATCAAAATGGAATGACTCTTTGGACCACTTAATATTGTTTGAAATTCCAAATTGACGACGGTGCAGGTTTTGTGTAATATTTTTAAAATGTGACTGTTTTCTGTTTACCTTCCTCGTTCGAGCTCACGTCTCGCGGCTCTCACGCTAGCTCGTGCCTCGTACTTCCCATGTGACTTCAAGCTGCAAGTAATTTACAAAGCACAGTGTCAGGTTCTTATAAAAGCGAAGGCTTTTATGTAGGCCGAGGGGACGAGAGGGATAGAGTGAGGGGCCCCTGGGCTTGGAAAGCATGCTGGCTGTGATTACAGACTCTTGTTTAGGAGTTAATGAGACAAAACTGCTGTGAAAACCTCCTTAGTGTGTACGCTGGTTCCAGGATGGTAATGATTCCGTCTCTCCTTCCACTCACTCGCCCGGTGAAATACTGCTACTTCATAACTCAACCTGTGCACAAGCCTACACAATTTTTTTTATTTATTTTTTTGCTTTTAACTTGATTTTGGAGAATATTTATTGTTTTCACAACGGCCAGGACATGTTCTTTTTGGATCCAACTGGTGACAATTAAATCCTCAGCACTCAGCGCAGATGATTCATTGGTTCCACTGAACTGCGTATGCATCTTTGGTTTGATCGCGCAGTGTCTCCTTCTGTCCATTTTTCTCTTTAAATAAACAGTAGGCTGACTGTGTGCTGCAGACTCCGACTTCACAGTGAATATCAGTGTGTTATGCCACGTTGGTGTTCATCTGTGTGACGGATATCCTTAAAGTCTAAGCTCCACCTTTTATAGAAATGTAAAATACATAAATACAGTAAAAGTGAAGTTTCTGACTTGGGTTGGATTTTTCTTTCTCCAATTGCAAGGAATATCGCTTAAAAGACGTTAATTTAGGCACTTGGTCTTCGGCGTTTATATATACGCCTTACGTGGCGTAGATGGTGGACAACAAGCCAAGAAGTTAAGAGGAACTGAATGTGCAAAATGACAAAAAGGGGTGTTGTCTTCTGCTTATTCTTCTGCGAGGGTCGTGGTGAGGTTCCCCAAGCCCATCCTGGGGAGAACATCTTGTGCGCTGGGCAGTTACACCCAGGACAGGTTGCCAATCGGTTGCTAGGCACACACTGACTCACACGTCTACACCCACAAACACACTCTACAGGGCAATTTAGAGCATTTAGTTGACCTGGAATCCATGTTTTTGGACTGTGGGAGGAAACCGGAAAAAACAGAGAAAACCCACACGGACACAGGGACACGGGGAGGACATGGAAACTCCACCCAGATCGGGATTCAAAGCACTGAGAGGCGAACGTGCCAACCACTAAGCCACTGTGCAGCATGCACAAATGACCCAAAGATCACATATTATCAAAAAAAGTGGACAAAATTTGTTTTAAAAGTGCACATTGGAAAGACGTGCCCGCTCACACTGTTATTTGACAGAGGACTAACACAACTATGGGATCTGAAAAAAGGGACTCGGCTGGGAGAGGAACGAGCTTAATCACATTCACGGTCGATGGAACTTGCCAAAAGTCCCGCTTCTGTCCCATGGCTTTCTCTCTTCCTGTGTGATTTTAAGACTGGACACTTAAAGGCTGCCTTCCGCTTTTCCAACAATCATACATGTAAAGAAGTAAAGAGCTGGGCTACCAGTCAGAATTGCCAGTTCTGATGACGGGCTCAGGTCGTGCTTTGCTGCTGTTGGGCTCTTCCACCTCTGGCTGAATTTTGTAATTAAGGACAGTCTCCTCCACAGTCACTGCAGATTTATCCTCTTGATCTATTTGAAAATCTTCTGAATTTAACGAACCGGTGCTTAAACACTCACAGTCCGACTCAGTCATCTCAGCCATTTTATAGCGCTGTTATTCACTGTACTCCACTAGTGACATCACTTCCTGGAATTTCCGTAGCGGCCCCGGGCTTTTCCGTCACTTTTCAAAGTAATTTTAATATGCTTTAGGTGCTCCATTAGGTGGTGCTTAGCCTGTAACATTCCATGAACACATAACCCAGAAGGTTTGTAATGTTTGGTAAATCTCTTTGAATGTCCTTTTTAAAAAATGAAAGATGTGTTTGTGGGACAGTTTTGTTTGGAGCAGTGGGGAGTACAATTAACAGATAGGAAATATCAGTTCATATTTTAATCTTAAAGATGTGATAAGTGGAGTTTATCACATGTTTAGTTTTTTGAAAGTAAAGATCAGAGGACTAAAGATTTTTTTAAAGTCTTTGTTCTTTCTATAAACAATCTAAAAAACAAACAAACAAGGAAGCGCCGTCCTCGTTGTCTTTATAGCGTGTTTGTACATGATGATGTACCTTGTGAATTGTCCAAATTCAATATCTGTGGGTTGTGTTTAGCATCAGTGCTCACGAGAAGAACAAATAGTATTAGACAAGATAAACAAAGCCCAGCGATATTATTGTTACACGGAACGATCCGGAGTGAGCCCGACCTGAACCTACAAGCTTCCACAAGCTGTTTGGATAAAATAGTCTCAGTGTTGAGATTTGGCATTTGAACGATAAAGAGAAATGTCGGTCGTGTTTATTTATTCAACCGATAAAACCTGGATCGAAATCTGGCAGAGGAGGGCGACCTGCTTGTTTCCCGTAAAGCAAAGCTGGATATGGAACAGGTGGCAACCTGACCGAATAAAGTCCTGATGCACCGTAATCTTCAGCAGGAACGTTATGATTCCAACAACAATAGCAGGAGGCTAACCAGTTTAAGTTGTATTTTTATTCTGGATTTAAAAACGGGACTCTGAGGTCCAGGCCTGATGTCCAAGGGTGATGTCTTCCAAAGATCAATCAGCTTTGAGCTTCAGCAGAGACCATGGCACCGCCAAACATCTGATCAGGTGGTTTAAGGGACCTGGGAAACTTAGGGCTGCAGCAGCAAGTTCTTTAAACAAGATAATGTGGTATACATAGGTAGATGTTTATTATTATTTAAAAATATATTGGCTTTGCATGCTGTAACTGGATTGATGTTCGACATGCTGGCTCAGTGATGGGTGTGGGGGGGGGGGAGGTGGACCCCACTGTACACCATCATTATGAAACCAATGTTTTCCTGCACTATGATCACGTTAGATCACCTCCACTAGTGAACACTGTGAGCACTTCGATACGGTCACTATCGACACCTTACAAACAAATATATACTGTATATTCATCCATTGTCCAATATCTTCCACTAGGGGTCGCGGTGAGGTTCCCCATGCCCATCCAGGGGAGAACATCTCGGGCGCTGAATTTTGAACGTTTTGATACACCCAGGACAGGATGCCAATCTATCGCTGGGCACACACTGACTCACACATCCACACACACTACACAGGACAATTTAAAGCATTCAGTTTACCTGAAATCCATGTTCTTTTGGACTGTGGGAGGAAACCGGAGAACCCGGAGGAAACCTACGCGGACATCTGTCTGTCTGTCCGTCCGTCCTTCTCTATATCCATCCGTCTGTCCGTCCGTCCGTCCCTATATACATCCATCCATCTGTCTGTCCGTCCGCCCGTCTCTATATCCATCCGTCTGTCCGTCCGCCCATCTCTATAACCCTCCATCTGTCTGTCCGTCCGCCCGTCTCTATCCATCCGTCTGTCCGTCTGTCTCTATATCCATCCATCTGTCTATCCGTCCGCCCGTCTCTATCCATCCGTCCGTCCGTCTGTCTCTATATCCATCCATCTGCCTGTCCGTCCGTCTGTCCGTACGCCTGTCTCTATATCCATCTATCTGCCTGTCCATCCGTCTCTATATCCATCTGTCTGTCTGTCCATCCGCCCGTCTCTATATCCATCCGTTTGTCCGTCCATCCGCCCGTCTCTATATCCATCCATCTGTCTGTCCGTCTCTATATCCATTCATCTGTCTGTCCGTCCGTCCATCCATCTCTATATTCGTCCATCTATATATCCATCCATCTGCCTGTCCATCCGTCCGTC
Source organism: Xyliphius kryptos (assembly GCA_025769995.1). Taxonomy (NCBI): domain Eukaryota; kingdom Metazoa; phylum Chordata; class Actinopteri; order Siluriformes; family Aspredinidae; genus Xyliphius; species Xyliphius kryptos. Next base: position 1,285 of record JAOUQT010270735.1, on the reverse strand, counting down.
TCTATATCCATCTGTCTGTTCCTTCGTCTGTCTCTATATCTATCCATCTGTCTGTTCGTCCGTCCGTCTCTATATTCATCCATCTGTCTGTTTGCTCGTCCGTCTCTATCTATCCACTCGTCTTTATATCCATCCGTCTCTCTGTCTGTCTGTCTGTCTGTCTGTCCGTTTCTTTATCCATCTTATCTGTCCATCCATCTATCTATGCATGACTTTTGCATGTGTACAGGTTGTTACAGTATTATAGGCTTCATTTGTTGTCTTCTTCTTATTATTCTAGTACCTGAATCAGCTCTGTAACCCGAGTCATTTAATATAGTTATTATTCTGGGATGCTGTAACAGAGGATGGAATAAAACGTCTCTTACATACAAAAGAAAATATGTAGGGATTTTCTAACTTCTGCCGCAGCTCATAAAATATTTTAGGTAAAGCTGTACATTCTACACCAGGTAGTGGATTTAAAAAATAAATCTCAACCTTCCATGGCATGCCTCATAAAAGTCCCTTTGGAAGTCGTCTGACACAGATGTGCTCGCTCTTCTGCTTGGAGAAGAAAAAGAGCACCTGGTATATGTTAAAGTAAACATGTCCGCTTTTTTTCCAGGACATGTCCACTTTTTGAGACCGAAAAAAAGGGTGCATATGTTAAAAATAAATATACAGAGTACAGTAGCCACTAAATTTGAAACCCTTCCAGCGATCCCAGACTTTGGCCAGCCGTTCCTCCTCCCAGCACACAAATGTACATCAAAGCCCAAAATGGTCCTGTTCTAAAAGGGAGTCTCCGTTTTAATAATCAGTCATTATATAACAGTAACACAGCAATATAGCTTTAAACGATCATGTTTTGTACAATAGGAGGGGAAAATGTGTATTTTCAAGGTTTTGAATGTAAGGAAAATGGGGTCAATGGTGCAGACCAAACCATCTGCTCGCATGAAGTCTGCTGACAATTACTAATAAATCCTGCTTTCATTTGGACGACTGCAGCACCAAACACAGTTCATAATTCAGTGGAGTCTGCAGACTCTGAAAACACAAACACATGCACACTTACAACACTGTAATGTAACTCCAAGTCAAGCACACTTGTGTGAAATCATCCTGTCCAGTTAGTGTGCAACACTGATTGTGAATCACTTTCACTTGTTGTTGTGCAAATGGAAAAGACAACTGGTAGAAATGAGAGGCACTTAGCAAGACCCCCCCCCCCCCCATAAAGGAGTGCTTCTGCAGGTGGTGACCACACCCCTTTTCTCTGTTCTCATCCTTTCTGGCTGAT
>JAOUQT010270626.1:0-28711 GCA_025769995.1 Xyliphius kryptos | reverse complement strand
AATATCCTTTTGCATTCACCCTCGTCTGGCAACCTGCTCCTTCCAGCTCGCCGCTCCGAGCTCCCCTTTCGGCTCTCTACGCGCACTCGTAACATCGTCAGTTTCTTTACGGTGTCGTCAGCTCTTCATCCATGGCATTTCTGGAGCATTGCGGCAACAACAAAGACTGGATGGAACCTGGATTTTTATTGAACTGGTAGTGTTGTATTTCTGCAGGATGGACCCACTGGGCTTATATAGTTTTTCCAATTGTTGATATGGACAACTAATCTCTACACAATCTTTACATGTTCACATGATTAGTCCCCACTGAGCCTTGGTCCTCCCAATGCTTCTTTCTAAAAATCAACATGACAGGAAGTTTTACTTGCCACTGTCGCATTAGCCTGCTTTTTCATAGTTCGGGCCATATAAATGCTTTGTGAAAATGGACGCTATTTAAAGAAATTATTTAAAGTTGAAGGCTGTTTCCTTAAACACAATGACTGCGCTGGCACACTGTTGCCAATATTTTATAAAATGCTAAATAAATTAAATTAAACCCAAAGCAATTTTCTACAAACCTAATTTAAACATTTCTTACTTAAAAACGAACACTGTCCACGTATCAATTAAAATCTTGCCACTGTAAAGTTTCGAGACCTTTTTTCAAAAAGCCTAGGTTACGTTTTACGTGAAAACGTATTAAATAAAGAAAAATGCATGTTGGAATAAAATCTTGGCTACTTTTTGGCTACAGAATACTGTGTTTAATTTAAATTATATCTAGTGCGTGTTTCTGCCACCCTGTGGTTGCTTAGCGTATTGATTCTGATGTCACATTGATATGAATGTCGTCACTAGGTGAACACAGGTGCTCTTTAGTTTGTTCTTAGTGAGCAATTTCTTCTACCGTAAGACCCATTCACTCAGTTCACACTATGCTGTTGCTACTTCTCAGTAAGGAGAAGTAGATAAATTACATCATTGTCCAATTTGCACAATGGCCCAGAAGCTATATAATAAAGGAATAACACTCCTTTATGGAAAAAAGTACATTAGAACTACAAATAAACTGAATACTTTTTTTTTTTTACTACAAATAAACTCAAAAAACATTTTTTTGCCCTTAAAATAGGCTGTAACTCCTTAAAATAAAAGACATTAATGCTTTGTCTGAATAATTCTTACGTAATTTAAATAAATAGTTGTTTCGTAAATTACCTGAATAAATTTTGTCCTGTGTTGTTAAATGTTTATTCAAAAGATTGTTATATTGTACTGTTACTCTATGTTTCTTTATTCAGGCTTATGACCAGCAAAGTGACCTTTAAAAATAAAAGTTTACTTAAGTTTTAAAACTTGTGTAATGCTGTGATTGATTTTCGTGTTACACTGAATATATTTACATCCCTCTTTGTAAATAGGGGTGGGGTTAACAGCGGTTTTGAGCATGCGCAGTTTATTAGCAGTGTGGCCTTGGAGCTTAATGGGTCTGCTCTGACTGAGACTGAGCACTGTGTGTGTTTTGTAAAACTGGGCTGACGGCAGAATGTGCTGCTAACTGAGAAAAGTAACAGAACATGTGCTCAGAGTATCCAAAAGGCTCCAACACCAAAAATCACGAAGCTGGCAACAGTGCACTGCAAATGTCTTGCGCGTGCCCTAAGTCCCTGCTGACCCCACCCCTATAAGCATCTTTTTAATGTGGCCAACTTAGACCTTTTAGACCTTTTAGCGACTTATTATTTTCAAAAGCGACTCGTGACCATTTTTTTTTCTGGAGTTTTTTGAGACTTTTGGAGGGAACACACCCGCTCAGCTAGCAACGGATTCTGCAGTGAGCCCCATTTCCAAATATTCACTAAAGTAATATCAGTAAAAAGTCTAACATTTCAGTGTTAGGACACATTTTTCTTCTTTCTTTCATACTTTTGGAATATTAAATGAATGATCCTCTAGTTTTTTCCGATGGTGGGCCGTTCTTCGGAGGCCTAAAAACTGTCTGGATCACAGACTGTGTTTGATTATATTTTTGTTCATGAACACTTAATAAATAATTGTAGATGGTCTGTCTGCTTTCTTTCATAATGTTTTTTCTCTGGTGCGCCACTTTTAGACATGTATTTTATTATCAAAACATTTAACCAATCACATGCCCTGGCCTTCAGACTTCATTTTGTTGGCCAGCTAACATTAAATAAGTGTAGAATAATATGTTGCTTCAACTAATCAGATTTTGAATTGGCGATAGCAGACACAGCCCGCAACTGTTTTTATCTCTATGACAACCAGCAATCTCAACTTTCCAAAGCTGCTGGGAAGGTACCATTATACTCTGTGACAGTATAGGATTTATAAATCTATATATAATATAGAGTTTATATGTAGTTTTGACATATTTCAGCAGTTTTTTTTTGCTCTTTCACAACATTATTTCTTTATTCTAGCTTGAATTACATAAAAATTGGCATTATGCAAATTAGGTGACGACATCATTTGGCGACTTTTAGGACAGCCAATAGCAACTGACCTTACTGAGGAGTTTGTAATACTGGCGACGAGCATTTCACACGTGTTTTAAAATGGCGTGTTGTGTTGTCGTGGTAGGGTAGAGTGTTGTACTGGCTAATATATTTATTTCCTAAACGACCAGTCAGCGCCGCATTCTTCATTTACGTGACCGAAAGGTTAGGCGTGTACTCTGTGGATACAATGGCTCAACGAAAAAAGAAGCAGTGGAGGAAAAAAAAGAACACGGGTCACAGAGAGTCAGACGGAGACTCCGATACAGCGGATTTTGAACTGGCAGCAGAAATCAAAGACGATGATGTCGTGAGTAGCAAATACTTAAGTAACTGTGTCATTGTTAAGCTCTAGACTTAAATATAGCTTTACCGAACTTATAAACGTCACGTAAATGATGCAGGGGAGATCAGGGAGGGTTGTAACATTGTTGGAATAGCCATTAAGCAAAATTATAAAATGCAAAGTGTCAACTACTAAAATTATGTATATAAGTGTGTTTGTTTTATATAAAGAATGAAATTCGTACTACCCCAAAATAGATAAGGATATTCTGTACAAGTTGTAACATGACTTAGAAATACATACATAATTAATCAAATACTCAACCTTGCAATTAATGTATTATTTACACTTAATGACAGAAACAGGAAGTTGTTCAATTATAATGCAAGAAAACATGAAAATTCTGGTGGTGGGTCCTTGTGTAAAGCCAGGCTTTACAGGACCAGCACTAGAAAATAGACCTATGACCTGGGATAGCTCTACATCCATAATGCAGAGTTCATTTTCATTAGATGAGTCTGGAGTTTTTTTCTTCTTGCCGGTTTTGTTGTTTAAATTCTTTCTCTTAGCTTTGGACTTTATATCAGCCTCCAGTTGTTTTTTTTCTTGTGAGTATCTGTAAGGACAGCACACGAAACACCCTTCCTCTTGTTTCCATTCAAGCCCCTTTTACTGGACCAAGACAGCAAATAAGGTGTTCCTTTTCATCAAAAGACACTTTTGATGATCTGATTCTCTGGGATATACAATTGTGGCTCCTTTTTTTTGTCCTTTTTATGTGCACAGTGAATGTAGTCAGTCTTAGGCATGTGGTTAAGCCAGCCTTGCAACCGTCCTTGACGGTCCCCAGGTTCGATTTCTGGTCCAAAATTTAAAATTACATAAATGTAATGGCATAAGTCAGTGTCAGTGGTATCAAGTATCACTGGACACACAAACACACACTACATGGGGGATGTATGTAGAGCAGTCAGTTTTCCTCGAATCTATGTTATTGGACCAAAGCTTGTCTAAGACATATGCTTTAATTACTCCCACAATGGTGAAATTCTAAGCAGCAAATCAACAGTATTTGGAAAAGTTAAAAAGATACTTTTTATATATTTATTTATTCCTCATCATCTTCCGCTTAATCCTCTATGAGGGTCCTGGGGGGTTCTCCATGCCAGTTCAGAGGAGAATGTAAACCCAGGACAGGGCACCAATCTATTGATGGGCACAAAATCAAATTTACTATTGTGTACATGACTCTAAGAAGGCATAGGCATCTTCTACTGTAATATACTGACTTGTGGTGTTCTCTCATTTGTAAGTCGCCTTGGATAAAAGCGTCTGCTAAATGACTAAATCTAAATGTAAATGTATGCTTTACCACTAATCTGAGTAAAATCATTTGTAATTGTCACTAAACCATGGAATTTGAGAAACAATGAGTTTAGATTGTTCAAAGACATGACCTCCAATAATCTAATAAATATTTTGCATCAGTTCTATTTTGTTTGGGAAATAACTGCCTATAGTAAAGATAATTAGTTCCCCAAAGCTCCAGTAAGTTATATTCAGTGTTTCAGAATGCCAGTTGCATTACCATGGAAATTATAGGAAGTGGTTTAGTATGTTGAAGTGAGTTATTTGCAGAGTTTAAAAAGTGTCTTTTTTATATTTAAATAAAAAAAACTGTGACTATATTATGTAATACTTTAAAAAAATAAGTGATTATTATTAGTAGTAATACCTATATCCTTTACTTTTTATTTGTTCAATGTCATGGGATACTTTGCCAGTAGATGGCTACAAATGTAACAAGACTGCACAATATAAAAACCGTGTTTGGTTTAGTTTTTCGAACACATTAACAATTATAATGTTTAACGTATTGCTGTTTCCTATGTTTTTTCAGATGGGTAAAAGGCTGCCTCGCTTTCCAGCCTCATCTGATTGCCTCTCAGATGTGGAGCCAGACACAAGAGAGCTGGTTCGAGCACAGAACAAAAAGAAAAAGAAATCTGGTGGCTTCCAGTCCATGGGTATTGCATTTTAAAACTTTTTATATCCATTTTTACAATGATGGTCTTAACTTTTACACCAGCATGCTTTCTTTGTAATTGCAAAGGTCTTAGCTTTCCTGTATTCAAAGGAGTGTTAAAGAAGGGTTACAAAGTCCCGACACCTATTCAAAGAAAAGTAAGTGGAGCCCCTCTCCTCACCCCCTCACCCTTACTTGATAAATCCAATTTGAAACTTTAATTTTCCACTGCACAGACTATTCCAGTTATCCTGGAGGGAAAGGATGTTGTGGCTATGGCAAGGACAGGAAGTGGTAAGACTGCTGCTTTCTTAGTGCCTATGTTTGAGAGGCTTAAGGGGCCTCAGGCTCAGACAGGTGCCCGGGCACTGATCCTCACCCCCACCAGGGAACTGGCACTTCAGACCATGAAGTTCACAAAAGAGGTATGTTTGCATTTTGTGACTATAACATGGCATATTATATAATAGTAAATATTGGACAATATATTTAAAAAAAAAAAAAAAATCCCGTTATGGAGGCTCTAAAACTAAAAAATGCAGTTGAATCTGTTTTTATTGCTAATCTGTCTGCACACAATTGGTGAAATCCAAAATTGCTGAAAACAGGCATATTTCCATTTAAATCAATATAAATCCAATTAATTTATTCTGAAGATTCCAAAACACATATGAAAAACACATTTTAGAGCAAAAATGTTTAATATTGATTACAGAATAAAAAAATATTGATTTGTGCGCATCACAAGAGCACGCAAATTAATCCAATTTGTTTCTGAGAAAATAGATAAATGCTGAATCTGGTGATATCTAGGGTGCAAAAAAAGTTTTCACTGTACTAATTTTTGGGTACTCGTTGATGCTAAATTTAGCTATAGGCATTTTTTAAGCTACGACAATTTCTTTTTGTTGTTTGGTTGTTCCTTTAGACATGTACAGTTCATCAGTATCATGTATTTTTTATTTTTTTTAACTTATTCAGTGGTTTTCTGTTTAAACCAGAGAAACTGAATTTTGGCATGAAGTGGTACTGGGTAATACCTGGCTAGTATCAGTTTTAATGTAACATTAAACTGATAAACTTCAGAATTAAGTTGTAAAACATAATGGAAGTAAACAGGTTAAGGGTTAGAAACCAGTGCCATAATGCTCCCAGTCTACAGTCTGCCACTTTATACTGATAGCTTCACAACTGTATTTAGACCTCAGGTTATTACCACCCTAACCATGCACTGGATTAATAACTATATTAATATGTTTCCAGCTTGGCAAGTTTACGGGACTTAGGACTGTATTGATCCTTGGTGGTGACAGGTACGCTCGTCAACATCTGTTTCAATATGCTTGTTGTCTTTGCGCACAGTTTTAACTTGTGTGGCTTTCCCCCCCCCCCAGCATGGACGATCAGTTTGCTGCTCTCCATGAGAATCCAGATATGTAAGTTATGTAGCTCTTCCAGTTGGTTCCCTAAATCATTTAAACTAGCCATTTAAACCATTTTTTTTTTTACATTTGATCATCATCATCCTTGCATACTTTATTTATGTTGGTATGGGTTGCATGCTTAGCTCCTGTTCACAGCAAGAAAGTCCTGGGTTTGATTTTTAGGTGGTGTGGAAAAGTGACTGTGTGGAGTGTCTTTGTGTGGTTTTATCTGTGTTTTTTATCTGTATTTTCTCCCATAGTCAAAAAGTTGCAGAAAAAAAAAACATGCTGATAAATTATTTGGAGATAATGAATTGCCTGACCCCTTCACCACTACCATTACAATCTGTTCATGCTGGGAAATGGCTTTAGGAGCAGTGTTAAAATCTTCAAATACATGCCATTCCTGATTTATTTATTAATTTTTTTTTGGATCAAAATAAATATAATCCCACATATTGGAATGTAGAATTCTTTTGACCAGGTGTCAGTTTCAGCCAGTAATTATTTTATAAGCTTCATATGGGCATCAGCAGGTATGAGTGGTTCTTTCATTGTGCCTGACTGGTAAGGTGATTTGTTGAATGTTCGTCATAAGCACTAGCAATACGTTTCAATCTGAACAGTAACACATGCATAAAGAGAAATACAGAGGTTGGATTTCTCTAATTAAACACTTAAAATTACAGTTTCCTTTTTGATCGTAACAGTAAGTTCTGTGCCAACTTTTTTTTAAAGCATTGCTTTTTGCTGGAACATCATGACAAACTTTGGCTTTAAATGTAATCTTGTTAAACAGTATTTATATTTATTTAAATATGGTCGGAACGCCTGAAATCTGAACCGGTAAAATAAGGTCTTGTTTAAAGCCTGTTTTAATACTAATGAAAAGCCAAAGCTGAGGTCTAATGTAGTTTAATATGTTTGATGTCGCACATAATTTTGTGGTTAGTAGAAATATTATCATGGCTTTTGAAGTAATATTTTTGTTCTCTCTATCTATGCAGAATAATTGGTACTCCTGGTCGATTGATGCATGTTGTCATGGAGATGAACCTTAAGCTACAGAATGTGGAATATGTCGTGTTTGATGAGGCCGATCGGTAAGTCTTGTATTAAATTGTTAGTACTTACATGGTGACTGGTCTAGTTTTTATTTAAACTGACATGACAATATATCCTTTAAGGGGCATAGATTTTTCAGACTTTGATTTTTAAAAAATATACATTGTGTTTTATTATTCATCAAAAGCCTTACTTTTGCGTAATCGTGATGATCTCTTTAATTATTTCTAAAATAATTAAAATATGTAATCTTATGATTAAAGGTGGTCACTCATGAGGTCAACATGCATATGTGGTACTGAAACTATGGCTATCAAATAACCTTGGAGTTTAGGCTTTTAAATAAAATTTAAGAAATATGAATGTATAGAATTAAGTACTGTTAACATAAAAAATTATATTGGTATTTTGGTAAGACATCAACATGCCTTTTTTATGAACAATCACTGCTCATGTTTAATAGATGCAGCCGCAGTACGTTTTTGATTTAATTTTTTTTTTTTACTTTTCCCTCTTTGTGAACCTTGAATCACAAATGGAGGCTTGTTACATTCTTTGGAGGCAGTTAGGGAAAGATTTATAAGCAACCACATATAATAACTTGTCAGAAATGTGGGATTTTCTTGTTTAAAATATTAGTGCTTTTTCTTCCTCAAGCTGGACTCTATGATTATTTAATTCTATTTGTGTACTGCTCAACAGTCTATTTGAGATGGGATTTGCTGAACAACTGCAGGAGATTATTCGTCGGCTTCCAGACACACGACAGACCCTACTCTTTTCTGCAACACTACCCAAAATGCTTGTGGAGTTTGCAAGAGCTGGTAGGGACTGTTTATTTTTTTCCAATAGTAATGCTACCAATTACCACCATTCTGTTAGCGGTGTCCTTTGACCACTATTGAAAAACTTAAATGAGTCTAATCTAATCGTCATCACCACACACGGTAACGCCACTGCTGAGAACCAGCCACCAGTGCAATAATACCTGCTGGTGCCTCTATATGGTACATGATGTTACATTTGAGAGTTCTTTTTCTGTAGGTTTGACTGAACCCGTCTTGATTCGTTTGGATGTGGACAGCAAGCTGAGCAATCAGTTAAAGGTAACCAGATGTTAAAATCTTCCCAAGTAATAGCAAGAGCCCATGAAATGGTATGGTCATAGTTTACCTTTTTGCTTTTAGATGGCATTTTTTTATTTGCGACTGGATGATAAGCCTGCATTGCTACTGCATCTACTCCATAATGTTGTAAAGCCACAGGAGCAGACTGTAGTTTTTGCTGCCACTAAACACCATATAGAGTACCTTAATCAGGTAAGTTTTTAATTATAAATTTAGATGTTAAGATCCCATTACTCCTTTGAACATGCTATTGTCTTTATATTTTCATTGTAACTTGTTTTATGTTTTTCTCTGGTGTCACTTTAAGAGGATGAGCTTAAACTTGAATTTTAGTTTATTTATTTTATTACCCTTCTTCCACTATGTGGTGTTCAATACTGACTACTTTTGTTACAATTCATTTGTACAGTATTACAAAAGCAAAATGAAGATTTATAAGGAAGCAGTACTCCAAAAATAGGTTGTACCTCAGGTTGTGACAGATTATTGCAACAGTATTTTGTCTGTCTTTTCTAGCTTCTGACTGCAGAAGGTATCGAGTGTGCCTACATTTACAGTGCCTTAGATCAGACAGCCCGAAAGATCAACATCGGTCGCTTTGTCCACCGCAAAGCCATGGTCCTCTTAGTAACTGATGTGGCAGCTCGTGGTATTGACATACCCCTGCTGGACAATGTCATCAATTACAACTTTCCTTCTAAACCTAAGCTCTTCCTGCACAGAGTGGGTAAGTTCATAGCTCAAAGAACAATCAGGTTAGTTTAAGTGGGCAAGTTTGGGCAGGTTTTTAAAGTTTAGGTGTGTGTATTATTTACTTCACTGTTTCACAAAACTTAATTTTTGTATTTAATGCTTCCTGTATAACAAACCGATATAAATTTGTGGCCAAAAAATATATATATTTCTTTGTTTTCTGTATGTTCTTCAGCTAAATGTTTATCTTTGTGCTTTAACAGTAAAATATCCAACAAATGAACAGGGAAAACATAAACCCACTATATATACAGGTGCAGGTCCTAAAATTAGAATATCATATAAAAAAGGTTGTTTTATTTCAGTAATTCTATTCAGAAAATTAAACCTGTGCATAATATTTATTCATTGCACACAGACTGACATACACTGCTCAAAATATAAAGGGAACACTAAAATAACACATCCTAGTTCTTAAAGAGTTAAATATTTACATTTCATTATTTTACATTTAGTTATTTAGCAGACGCTTTTATCCAAAGCGACATACAGAACACAGGGTTGATACAGCACCCTGGAGCAATGAGGCTTAAGGGTCTTGCTCAAGTACCCACATTGGTAACTTCAATGGACCTGGGATTTGATCCCAAAAACCTTAGATTGAAAGTACGATGCCATATCCACTGAGCCACCAATGCCCAGTTGAAAATATTTATTTAGATAGTAGAATGAGTTGAAAACAAAATGTCATAAAAATGATCAAAATGTAAATCAAAATTATTCCATGAAGGTCTGAATTTGGAATCATACTCAAATCAAAGTGGAAAATCAAATGACAGACTGATCCAACTTCAGTGGAAATTCCTCAAGACAAGTTAAATGAGGCTCAGTAGTGTGTGTGGCCTGCACATGCCTGTATGACCTCCCTACAACGCCTGGGCATGCTCCTGATGAGGCGGCGTATGTTTTTTCCTATGGCCTCCTTAATGTCTCCTGGTGTACTGGCCTGTCTCCTGGTATCTGCTCCATGCTTTGGACATTGCGTTGACAGACACAGCAAACCTTTTTGCCACAGCTGGCAGTGATGTGCCATCCTGAATAAGCTGCACTACCTGAGCAACTTCTTGGGGTTGTAGACACCGTCTCATGCGACCTCTATGGTGAGAGAACTGAAAATGCAAAAGTGACAAAAACGTCAACCAGAAAGGATGAGAACAGAGAAAAGGTCTGTGGTGACCTTCTGCAGAAGCACTCCTTATAGGGGTTATCTTGCTAAGTGCCTCTCTTTTCTACCTGTTGTCTATTCCATTTGCACAACAGCAAGTGAAATTGATTCACGATCAGTTTTGCTTTCTAATCAGACAGGTTTTAGTATCTCAGAAAGTTAGAATTAGCCATGTGCCACACAATTCAGCTAATTAAGTCAAAGCACTGCAAAGACCGCTAAATGGTCTCTCACTTTAGTTCTGTAGGCAACACAATCACAGGGAAGACTGCTGAATTTACAGTTGTTTAAAAGACAACCATTGACACCTTGCATAAGGAGGGCCAAAACAAAAGAGACAGTTAAGGCTTTATTTGTTGTGTATATATTATTTTTTATAGTATTTGGCATTATTTAAACGGAAACTCCAATTTACTTAGAAATGTCCCCATAGACTTAATTTTCTTGGTGTAAATGAAAGTATATGCTCATGAGTACTTCAATGTTGTCTCGCAGGTCGTGTTGCCCGTGCTGGCAGAAGTGGTGCAGCTTTTAGCTTAGTATGCCCGGATGAAGTGCCCTTTCTTTATGACCTTCACCTCTTCCTTGGACGACCCTTGGTGCATGCAACTTTGGATCACTCACAGGGTATCTCCCCTCCACAAGTGTCTTGAATCTTGCTAACTGTTTGAATGTAGTGAGCATTAAATTTGCTAAAAGTCGTGGCTACAGTGGTAGTTGCAGAATTGTACCAAACACTAACACTATAGAAAAATAGCTGAAAAGCTATAAAAAAGTATGGTCTCTACAGTATTAAGAATCTTTAATATAATTGAAATGGATGTTTGTATTTCTTATAGTAAGATCAGTGCCGAAACCAAACACTATAGATTTTGGTGGTCTACTGAAGCATTTGTACTACCACAGTGTCACAAACAGGTATTGAAACGTATGAAGGCTCAACAGTTTCTGTCACCTCATTTATCTGCTTCTGTCAAAAAGTGTTCTAAAAACCACCATCTGCTTTTCAAACAACAAACCTTAGTTCAGTGTTAAGCTCATTCAGCTTTGCAAGGAAATAAAGAAAAAAATTAAGATGGGAAACTATAAGTTAAAGAAGACCTTTGTAGCTTTGTAAATGCACTTCTAAGCTAAGGTCACAACATTCCGTCTATAAAGGCGTGGTTGGTTGAATTTGGTGTGCACAGCTTTATATCTGCTCTTTGTGAATGAGCTAAAATTCCCACAGATGCGCTCTGTTACGACAACGAGATATTTTAGCAGCTCATCTAAGTTAAATGAAAGAAGCTCATAAACGTGGTATAAAAAGAAGGCTCTTCTATATGGTTCACTTAAACCTTACAAACCTGTTACTGTATATTTAAAATGACGCTAAATATTTTGATTTAATGGTGTATTTTAAGACAATTTCTTTCTATATGAAATCCTATATGAATTAGTCTCAATACTTGGTCCTTAAGCACAGTTATCCCTGTGCTCTTTATTCGGTACATGCAATATAAACTTAATGTCTGATAGAAAGCAGTTTGTTTAAATCCTCAGAAAGTTTTGTTACTTAGCACTCAGGCAACACAAGATTATTTTCTTAACCAATTTACGTTCACTCTAACCCATTTACATGGTTTTGATTTCATAATATGCACATCTAAACCTGCTCACTCATTCTTAAAATTTCACCAGTGCTATCACACATCACTTCATTTCAGCTTTTTGAAAAATAAAACTACATGGGATCTCATGGGACATCCATACCTTATCCTGTGGTAGAATGTATTTTTATGGAAGCTGGCAAAGTTCCATTAACCCAAGTGTGTTCTAGTGCAGTTCTAAATGGTTTGAAGCACCCCAAGCAAAAGAAAGTCTACATCGCACCATCACGATGCCAAAATAATCTTCATCTAAAGTCTGTCACTATTTTATTATAATTAGGACAAGGAGGCAAATAGGACAAAAATGTATTAGTGATGCCATTATCATGTTTAATTATCATATTAAGCAAGCCAATGTGCATTAGAACCAAAAGCAGAATTATTAATTTTATCATTCAGTAGATTTTTTTTTTCCCTTTGTTTGTACAATTCTATATAAATGTATGATTTCAGTAACATTTAAGAAATTGCATTTTTAGTTAATTATCTTATTTAATCAGATTTTTTAAAAACTGTTTATATTCCACTTTCTAAATAATACATGTGATTGGAAAAATTTTTTTTTTGAAGTGTCTGCTTTTTATAGCTATAATTTAATAAATATTTACTCCTTATGAAAATTATATTTATCTTTAAACGTTATCCTTTGTTTTTTTTTGTTTTATTTAATCTAGATACTGATGGGCTTTTTGGGCGAGTTCCACAGTGCATCTTGGATGATGAGGAAGCCCACCTTTTCACGGCACACGAGAACTCCCTAGACCTTGAGAACCTGAAAAGGATTTCGGAGAATGCTTACAAGCAGTACCTAAAGTCACGTCCTAACCCCTCACCTGAGTCCATCAAGAGGGTCAAAAATACTGATCTGACCTCCATGGCGGTTCATCCACTCTTAGGTCAGTATGTGTTGTATTCCTGGGAGTACAGTTTATCTGGGAGAAAAATAGGTGTTTATACATTTTTATATTTTTTTTAGGGTCAGGGTTAGAGACAATGGAGTTGGAGAGGTTGCACATGGTTGATGCAATCAAGACCTATAAAGCAAAATCTGTAAGTAATTGAATATTTAAGTTTGCTTAATGATAATTTGATAACTGATCCAAACCACATTTTTAGAGAAGTTGTGACTAAAAATGCAATACAACAGAAATCACTTATTATAAACCTTTACACAATTTTCACTTACAAACCTAAAAACCGGTGGAATGCAAAATAAATTTAAAAGGCTCCACATTAGGCAGTTTAACACATGTCCTCAAGTTTATCAAAGGAGCATTTAGTTTTGGAATTGTTTCTTTGTGGACATTGTTTCTCAGTGTTAGAAAGAATTTAGGTACTTTACATTCCCACAGCAACATCATGAACTACAGATAGTATTGTCTAAAGGGTAAAACTGCTACTGGATGGATACTGCCTTTTTCCTTAAGATCTTGTCTGGGTGATGGGAGATTTGCACACTGAAATTCTTCAGCACATCCCGAAGATTCTTAGTTGGATTTAGGTCTGGCCTCCAGTGGTGGGCAATCCGTACTCTATTCCCTGAACCATTCTTTCACAGTCCTGGCATTTTCATCATAGAATATGTCCATGTCTTTAGGGAAGACAAAATCCATTTATTGAATATTCTGTGTGTTGAGTATATTCAGGTTGTCAAATATTTTTGGGTATATTAATGTTGCTGAACCCAGACCTGACCAACTACAGCAACCCCACATTATAGTTCTATCCAGGCCATGTAGTGTATAACCAAATTCTCATGTGGCATTGTTTAAGAATTTGGCTAGACCTTGGAAAATCATTTTCTTTCCAGAGTCATTCACTGCATCAAAACTTTAGTCAGAAACTGAATTATGCAGAGAGGAAGTCTTATCCAAAATAATGGAAATTACTTCATGCAGTTTTCTGACCACATTGCTACATTCTGCATTAGTTACAACAGTGTCACTTCAGTGTGAGTGTTGAGCTTTGTCCCCTATTATAACTTTTAAATGTGTTAAAAGCACCAGTTTATGAATTAGTTTATATTTATTTCTTGCAGCCTTTTTTGTTTCTTAAAAAGATGCAATAAGTGTTTTATCGCCGAAAAACTTTGTAGGATAACATTGTTCCCTCTCTGACAATGACTATTTATTCTGGTGACCAAAAGAGTATTATTATGGACAAAACTTACATTTTAAATCATGATTATAAATTCAATTGCTATAATATGTAAAAAAAATATTACCAACCCACCAGCACTACTACCACTAAATGGCACTAGCAAACATGCTATGCTTAAAAGTAATGAGATTGCATTTTCTTATGTATTGCACCACCAAGTAACTGTACAGGTGTTTCTAATAAAGTGCTCCATCACACTCACAGCATGCACCTACATATGTTTTTTATTCCATGCCTACCAGCTGGTTTTCTTGCGTCATTGAAAATCAAGAGCCTGCATACAGGAAGTAATACTTCACTTGAACATTATTGCCAGTGGAATATTATTAAGATTTGTTAAAACACACAAAATGGCAAAAACATTACAATATTTACTGGATACCATTTATCTTTAATATATGTTTTGTTTTAAAGCATTCATGTGTTTATTAATTTTGAAAGCTTGTGAAACATATAATGGTAATCCTACAGGCAGAATCATGTTTTTTTACCAAGGGGTAATTAGTATTGCCATTTTAACAACTATCGAGTTTTTTTTTCACAATTCCTTACTTGTGATTTGAACACAGGACATGCTCATTGTGATGTAAGAGCACACAACAATGTAATTAAAAACTAAGCTTGTGTGCGTGTACACGCGTGTGCATATATGGAGATATATAAATAAAATCTCACACTAGACCATGTGACCATATGTCATTGATTTTTTTTTTTTTTTTTTATTTTTTTTTTCCCCTCTCTCTTTTTTTTAAGACTGTATTTGAAATCAATGCGACCAATAAGACTAATGCAGGAGAGGTGATGAGGACTAAGCGATCTCGGGACAGCCACTTGGTTGAGAAGTTTCATAGAATAAGAGAAGAACTTTTGAATGAGTGTCAGCAGAACAAGCCCATTCTTCAGACCTCAACTACAGCATCATTACAGCACGATGATGAGGATGAGGACCTTCAGGTGAGTTTAGAGTAATAGTTTGCAAGTTGATTACAGACCAGACCATTGATTGATAGTATCTAATCATCATGTTTAACAATGTGTAGACTGTATTAGAGATAGGTATGCAGTTTACTATTGAACAGCACATTGCTTTACTTCATGAATTGAGTTTAAACACAAAACATTAGAATTTCAGTCAAATGTAAAAGTTAAAAATGACAATGCCCTCTGTGTGTAATAGTCACTAATTTACTTACAGAAATTTTTGTATTTTTAAAATCACTTGATTATCACCAGTTTTCTAAAGCTAATTTAAAAAAGTTACTTAAGCTCACAAATTAAAAAGTTAAATTTATTTCCATTTAATTAAATGGAATTGTGATGTATTGAGTCAGCCACCAGATGGCATTAGAGACATTCTGGCTGTTCTTACCGGTTGTATGCAGTTGCTGTATTTGATTTTTTCTAGAAACAACCAGCATTATTTACCCAACTACTTACCTGAACATTTATCCATTAGGGTGTTTTCACTAAGGTTGTTGGAGGAATTAAACGGAAACAAGACGTAGATCTGGACAGGCCTAAGACCAAGAAAATCAGGCTGCAGAGCCGCGATGAGGAATTTTATATCCCCTACAGACCCAAAGATTTTGAATCCGAACGAGGGTAAGACCAAATCTTCCATTAAACTGGACAAATAGAACTGTCTTGACTAACAAGGTTTAACACCCACGAATTGCGCTGTGTACTTCGGCACTTATATTTAAATGTTATTATGTATAGACATAATGTTGATGTATACACTTATGTTTGTAGTAATGACAGTACAAGTGTTTCATCTACATTGTCCATATGTTTACTGAGCAATGTTGGGAACACTGAACTAACCTTAAGATATACCCTGCTGTCATAACCCTTCTTTTTAAGACCATCTTCTTTTGGACTTCCCTTGATTATATTATCATATTTGTATAGATTAATCATTTTTAGGCGGGTGTTTGTTGGAAATTGACTTAAGTGAATATGTGGTGGGTTTTTGTCTGTAGGCTTAGTCTTGCAGCAGAGGGCAGCATGTTTGAGCAACAGGCATCTTCAGCGATGCTGGATCTGCTTGGGGATGAAGGCACCACACTGGATCAGCATAAAAAAATAATGAAATGGTGAGCAAACAGAACACCTTTAAATTAAAAGACTTGATCTTCATTAACTGCTACAATGAAAACTTGTTTTGTTTATTCAGGGATCGCAAAAAGAAACGTTTTGTCTGTGATACAGGAAACAAAGACAAGAAGAATAAAATTAGAACTGAAAGTGGACAAATGGTCAGCACCAAGAAGACAAAGAAAAACTTGTATCCTTTTTTTTTTACCACATTAGTTTTACTGAGCTAATAACATATTCTGTAAAATAATTTTTCTGTCCTGTAATTTGGCTGTAAGTCAGGTAATGAGTAGATGATCATCATCATCATTATGTTTAACCTTTTTAACTACTTTCAACTTAAATGGGGTGCATTCATTCTAACAAATTGGGAGGAAAGTATTCCTTCCCTTTATATATACTGTGATGGGCATGATTGAGTCACTTCTTTTTTTAAATGCATGGACCAGTTAAGTTCCTATTGCAGCTAAATCGTAAACACCCAATTTAATGTCTATTTAGTGTAGTATAGTTCTTTGACCAATTTTGCCCCGCTTTGACATAGTACAAACAATTATAGTCAAATACTGTGATTTGTGCCATCACTCATGGCCAGGGCCAGATTAACACTTTCTGAGGCCCGGGGCTAATTACCAGGATGAGGCCCTTCATATCATGTTCTGACACATGACCTCACACAAACCCACTGACACATCAGCGTACACAGTACCAATCTATGACGGACTACCGTTTAAAGTGAACTGGTATTATGATTTCAATTCAATTCACTTCAATTCAATTCATTTCAATTCAAGGGTAGCTTTATTATCATTGCAGTAGTGTTAACAAAGCTGACAGAATGAGGACGGGAAAACAAAATGTATCTGAATAAACCTATTGGCCTACTTGAAAATGTAGGAAAAAAGAAAGTACGAAATTGGTGATTTGGTGAAAAACATGCTAAAACTACACTGCTCAAAAAATAAAGGGAACCAATGAATAAAATATTTCAGTTGAAAATCTTTATGTAGTAGAGAGTGGAATGCATTTAGAACAAAAGAATGAACAAAATGTAAATCAAAATGATTCTCCCATGGAGGTCTGGATTTGGAATCCTACAAAGAGGAAACTCAAATGACCGGCTGATCCAACTTCAGTGGAAATTCCTCAAGACAAGTTAAAATGAGGCTCAGTAGTGTGTGTGTGTGTCCTCCATGTGCCTGTATAATTTCCCTACAACACCTGGGCATGCTCCTGATGAGGCGGCGGATGTTCTCTCCTTATTTCGATTTTTTTGCTCTTTAATGGATTTGACATTTTGTGCATTTGAAAAAAATAATGTTTTGATCTGGTCCTGTGTGTAATAGGGATGCGTCGGGACCGAGGCAGCTACAGTCGCGGAGGCACACAGCAGAGACGTCTCACGCGCTTTCCTGCTAGACCGGTCTCAGCCAGCCAAAGGCAGCCAGATAGAAAAGGACTACAGCCCAGCAGGGTGAAGGAGATTCTCCCGGCAGCACTCAGCCCAGAGGACCTGATAGCACGCATCACTGAGGCAGAGCCACCAGAAATCCTTCTAATGAAGGACATGAATAAGCCACTCAATGAGGCGAACGTCATGATGTCCCTCACTAACCTGGCTGACAAAGAGCTCGTTCATATGATCAGCTGGGCCAAGAAGATCCCAGGTGTGTATATATATATATATATACATACATACATACATACATATACACATACATACATTACATTGCAACTTTGTAAAGAAAATAAAGTTCTATTTGTCAGTCCAGCAAAATAGCAATCCACCACTTAGACTGCACCTGAACCTTAAAAGGAATGGCAAGTGAAATGCTGCATGGTTTATTGCTGGTTACACCTAAAAACACCACCATGAATAAATTAGAGAATTATTTCACGCCATGCAAGGCATACTTTTCCTGTCGTTATGTTTCAAATATATATTTCAAACATTTATTTCATTTCATTTTGATGAAAACTGTCTAATAAAAATCCCAAATACAGTATCTTTGAAAATTTCTATATTGTGAAAAGGTTCAGTATTGAAGACACCTGGTGGCTCACACTAATCAGCTAATTACATTGAAACGCCTGCAAAGGCCTTCAATGGCCTCTCAGTCTAGTTCTGTAGACTACACAATTGGGCCACGACTGCCGATTTGACAGTTGTCCAAAAGACGACCATTGACACCTTGCACAAAGAGGGCAAGACACAAAAGGTCATTGCTAAAGAGACTGGCTGTTCACAGAGCTCTGTGTCCATGCACATTAATAGAGAGGAAAAGGGGAGGAATCTTTGCAAAAAGGTGTACAAGCAGTTGGGATATGTGCCCCTTGGAGAGGAATGTGAAACAAAACCCATTCAAAAATGTGAAGGAGATTCACAAAGAGTGGACTGCAGTTAGAGTCAGGGCTTTAAGAACTACCATGAACAGTCGTACGCAAGACATGGCTTTCAAGCGTCAAGCCACTCTTGAACATGAGACGGCATCTGAATCATCTCGGCGTCGCCAAAGACAAAGAGGACTGGCCTGCTGCAGAGTGCTCCAAAGATATGCTCCCTGATGAAAGACACTTTTGGATTTTCTTTGGAAATCAAGCTCCAAGAGTCTGGAGGAACATTGGAGAGGCACAGAATCCACGTTGCTTGACGTCTAGCGTAAAGTTTCCAGAGTCAGCGATGGTTTGAGGTGCCAGGTCATCTGCGGGAGGCTGGTCTATTGTGTTTTCTGAGGCCCAAGATAAATGCAGGCATTTACCAGGGAGTTTTAGAGCACTTCATGCTTCCTGCGACTGACCAACTTTATGGAGATGCAGATTTCAAGGCTACTGGTACCTCGATTAAGGATCATGGTAACCCTGCAAACTCGCCTGACCCAAACCCCATAGAAAATCTATGAGAGCTTGTAAAGAGGAAGTCTGAGAAATTCAGAAGAGTGCCACAGACTGATCACCTCCATGCCAGGTTGTACATGCTCATAGTTTTCAAGTTCATACTTTCCAGTTGGCCAACATTTTTTGGATTGGTCTTAAGTAATATTCTAATTTTCTGAGATACTAAATTTGGGATTTTTATTAGCTGTCAGCATCGAAATAAAAAACATCAGTCTGTGTGTAATGAATAAGTATAAAATACAAGTTTCAGCTTTTGAATGAAATTACTAAAAAAACATTAACAGTATACATACTAACAGAGATGATTGTCATATCAAATTTAGGTTTGTGTACGCATGGGAAGGATGTCTAAAACATTTCTAAAAACTTTGTTCGTATTGCTTTTGTGCTACGACTACAATTACACACTACAAGTAATTGAGAAGCCTGTGGTTGCTTATTTGTCACTCTGAATAGAAGCAAATGAAAATACGATGTCTAAACCGAAAAATGCTACAGTCTACTGTTCTTTGGATTATTTGCTACAGCGCTGTGATTTCTCGTGTGTATTTCCCTGAGGGCAGAAACAAAGCAATTAAATTGACTTTTTTTCTTACACGCCGTGGGGAGTTCATTCTTGAAGGTTTTCTTCTTTTTCTTTTATTTCCCTTTGATAAAAATACAATCCATTCTGATGCCTTATCAAATTTGAAAAGCCTCACATTGAGCTAATTCTTTTCCTGCTGCGACCATCCTGTAGTTTCGGTGACCCAAGTGTTTTTGACACATTTAAAGCACATCGGTATGATTTTAGCCTCTCATGACTGGCTTCTTTGGACGGTTCTTAATTTTTTATAAAGGGACAGAACTTTTTATTTACATAAACGGTTCAAAGGACAACGGTTGAGTCTTTGGCATTACTTAGTTCTTTTAACGTCTGCTTTCTTTAGTTTATAATGATAGTTAACTTTATTTTGACCCAGGGTGGTTAGCACGTTTGATCAACACTGGGGTTTCAGGTTTGAATCCCGATCTGGGTGAAAGCCTCCCTGTGTCTGAGTGGGATTTTTTTTTTTGGCGGTTCCCGTTTCCTCCCCCTACAAAAAAATGGATTAATTTTATATTGGATGCTCTAACGAGTGAGTGTGTGCCCAGCGATAGATTGGGCAACAAAAATTACATCAGTATTTTCTGAAATTGACTGGAATCCATGCAGCCCTCAACTTTGGCCAGTTCAGGTACTGGGAATCTTGTTACACAGCCACACAGCATGATGGAACCATCACCAAATTTTTACTGAGAGTAGCAAGTGTTTGTCTTAGAATGCTGTGTTCTTTTTCCAACATGCATACCACCCCTTGTTATGCCCATCAGTCCACAGCACCTTTTTCCAAAATGAAGCTGGCTTAGCAACCCTCAAGCGTTTCTAATGGAAGAGTAATGCAGAAGGAGCCTTTCTGCAGACACGCCACACATTTACATTTGGTCATTTAGCAGACGCTTTTATCCAAAGCGACTTACAAGTATCCCACATAATAGTTGGGGTCAGAACACAGGGTTACACTCAGAATTCCTGGAACAATGAGGGTTAGGGTCTTGCTCAAGGACCCAAATTGATAACTTCAGTGGAACAGGGATTTGAACCCACAACCCTTGGGTTGCTATCCCAACATCCAAACCACTTAGCTACCACACCCTACTTGGGCAAAGTGCCCTGAATAGTTGAACAATGCACAGCGACACCATCTGCAGCGAGATGATGTTGCAGGTCTTTGGAGCTGCTATGTGGGCTAACTGACTCATGATTGTTCTCACCATCCTTCACATATCTGTGTTTTTTTTTTGGCCTACCACTTCGGGCTTTAACGAGATTTGTGCCTGTGGTCTTTCATTTCCTCACTATGTTCCTCACCGTGGAAACCGACAGCTGAAATCTCCGAGATAGCTTTTTGAACAATCTTTGTGTTCAGGTCTTTTGAGAGTTGTTTTGAGGCTCTTATGTTCCGACTTCTCGGAGAAGATGCAAAGCAAAGAAAACCTTGCAATTGGCCACCTTAACCCTTTCTCATAATTGGATTCACCTGATTACGTGGGTCAAGATTGAGTGAACTTTTATGTAAAAAAAAAAAAAAAAAAAAAAAAAAAAAAAAAAAAAACCAAAAAAAAAAACACTTTGTGATCCAATAATTATAACAAAACAATTCCAAAAACCGACAAGGGTGCCCACATTTATGCACCGGCAAAATTTTGTTTAAATAACTATTGCACACTCTGTAAAACTTCATTTCACATCTCAAATATCACTTTTTTTAGTCTGCTATAAGATATTTTACTAAAATTGCTGATGCGACCAACCAATGATTCCTAAAGGACATAATGAAAATCGGGAGCGCCCAAATGTTTGCATACAACTGTATCGCTCAATAAATGTACCAACTGTCCCAATTGTTCATATCCAATATACCTTTCTGTGAATTACTATGCAGTTTCTGTGTTGATTTTCATATCCAATGTTTTCATCTGATAATATCTGTGTCCACAGGTTTTATAGAACTCAACCTCTTCGACCAGGTGCACCTGTTAGAGTGTTGCTGGTTGGAGGTGCTGATGTTGGGACTCATGTGGAGATCTGTAAATCACCCTGGAAAACTGATCTTTTCTCCTGATCTCATTCTCAGCAGGTAAAAGACGCTCGGAGATTTTCAGGTTGTCCGTTTGTGATATGATTCTATGGTCTGTCTCCATTGCAAACGACATGCTGCAAAAGCCTGCACTTTATGGTCAGAACTGTCCAACCCTCAATGTTTGACCTTTGTTAGCTATCGATTCGGTAGTCAAACACTCACATGGCTCGAAGGTCATCTCATGGTAGGTAGCAGAGAAAACTGTTTGTCTTATTGTCTGTAGATAACGTGAAGAGAGAGATCCCTCATGATTTGCGCAATCTGGATATTTAAGGTACACACAAAAAGATACGGATGACGCCTGACCAAATCTATGACATGCAGTATATAGGAGAACGCAAATTAAAAGCATCAATGATGGCAGCATGACGTATAGTTACACTTTTTGTATTAACGGATGGATGGTCTTATTTATGGATCCATTATGATGCAGCAGATTGTTCCACTGTAACATGATCTCTGAATATTTGCTCAGTAACACTTTATTAACTCATTTTCTAAACCAGTTACAGTCAATACTTAATCTAAATACCAGCCAGCTGCACCTATCAGAGCATCGTTCATTTTTGGATTTCGAATAATGCTACACTTCATTATAATAAGCAGCCTGATTACTTATGATGAACAAATAATTCATAAAGTAATTCCTAATGAAAACTGTCACATTTAAATGACAATTCGCGTAATTAGGCAATAAGCTGAACCCTATCTGCCGCTGCATGCTGTACGGGGGCCTTTTCCAAACAATGGCCCCATACAATGTCAACAAGAACAACTGCATTTACAATGTCGTGCAGAAAAGCCAACATGTGTCATGTTATTAATAGACTGTCCAGCCAACCTATAATTATAATAATCAGCGTAATTAATAAGAGATTATGGAAAGGCAACTCGTTTAGTTCCCCTGTTTAGTAATGGCATGGCCTGATGGCCTGTGTGTTGCTGTTTATTCTGTGAAATAAATTACAAGGGACCAAGCAGGTGCACATCAGCATATATATATATATATATATATATATATAGAGAGAGAGAGAGAGAGAGAAACAATTAATATGAATATTTATTTGGATGAAACCAAGAAATTTGGATGGAGTTTGTATGTTCTCCTGCGTGGGATTTCTCAGAGTTCTCCGGTTTCATCCAAAAACATGGATTTAAGGTAAATTGGCTGCTCTAAATTGCCCCCATGTACACACTTGGACAAAATAGTTGGAAGCTCTCGGTTAAGAACAGAAAAACCCCACAATGGTCACAATGGTTCAAACACTTGAATCTGACGAAATTATTAATAAATAAAAATGCTTTCAAAATTAACAAAATGATAGTCAGTTGTAGCTTTATAACTCCTTAAACAGGCCTGGAGAGAAATTATGGTACCCTTAATATTTTGTCGCACAACTTTGAGGCAATCACTGCAATCAAACGATTCCTGAAACCGACAATGAGACTTATGCACCTCTCAGCAGGTAATTTGGCGCACTCCTCATGAGCAAACTGCACCAGTTGTCTCAGGTTTGAAGGGTGCCTTTTTTAAAGTTCCTCAATAGGATTTGGGTCAGGGCTCATAGAAGGCCACTTCAGAATAGTCCAGTGTTTATCCTGTTGCAAGACCCATGACCTGTGACTTAGACCACACGTTCTGACACTGGGCAGCACATTCCTTTCTAAAATCCCTCGATAGTCTTGAGATTTCAGTGTACTCTGCTTACATTCAAGACCCCCTGTGCCAGATGCCAGAACATAACCAATGCCTCCATGTTTCACAGTAGGGACAGTGTTCTTTTCTTGATAAGCTTCATTTTTAAGTCTGTAAACATAGAGCTGATGTGCCTTTGCAAAGTTAAATTTTTTTCTCATCTGTCCACAGCTCTGTGCATTGTCAACATGTTGTTGGCAAATTCCATCTTGGCTTTTTAATGTTTTGCTTGGTTTTAAATAATGGTGTCCTACTTCGTCTGCCACAAAGTCCCCTTTGGCTCAAACAACGATGAAATAAGAAACACTGAGACCCATCTCAAAAAAACCTCATAAAACTGCAACAGAATCACTGTAAACTGACAAAAACGTATTCAGGGGTTGGAGATGACTGCATGGACAGCACACACACGCGCACACATTTATATTGGTCGTCATAAAATGTGTCACATGCCAGGAGACATCAAGGAAGCACAACATGTAATATAAGCTGTAACTGTACCAGTGAAATAACATTGTTAAAAATCCGGAGGGAATTTCTAATGACCAGTGATATTAGCTCAGGTCAGACGTCATGACAGATTTATGACTGGCTTATGTCATCGTCCTGACTCGGTGCTCAAATAAAGATTAACCCAGTTTTTCAACCTGCAAAAGTAGCTGTAGAATATACAAAGAAGGAAACCCTAATCAGGTTTCTACTGGTTTTTCTAGCACAAGTCACGGTATACATATCAGCATGTGTCCAGCATGAAGGGACGACTTATTTACAAGAACAAGAAATGATTGTAGTTTGAATTGGTTATTCTTTCTTTTTTTATTCAAGGGATGAAGGCAGCTGCGTGCAGGGCTTTGTGGAGATCTTTGACATGCTCCTGGCAACTACATCCCGATTCAGAGAGCTGAAGTTACAGAGAGAGGAGTATGTGTGTCTCAAGGCCATGATCCTCCTTAACTCCAGTAAGTGTGGTTTGTCTGTTTTTATCAGCTTTGCATATTAGAAATGCGCTCAAAATTCCTTCTCCCCTTTGATTATAGCAGAAGATGCAGCTTTTTTTAATTTTTACATCACGTAGCCCGCGCAATCTCACATTTTTTTCTAAACCTTCATAACGGAACTGTATTTTTTCACATTAGATTAATTGCTTTGTCAGAAGAGGACTTTTATCCTAGGTTTAATTGAAGGGAGTGTTGGTAACAAGATCTAAAAGTATGGCTCACACACTGTAAACGTCTCATGTGAACAACATGCAGTCGAACCCCCTTGTTTTACACATATATCCGTTTTCACTTAAAACGCTCCACAGGCAGTGCTGCGGCGCTACTTTAGATACCACTCGGACTTTTTCTTACATCTTAAACTGTATTAAGCTCCCTGCACAGTTACCTTTTCTAAGGAACAGTAGATCTCTAGCATCTGCTTTTTGTTACTCCCACTAGACTTCTTTTTGAATAAATAACTTGCCTGGTGACTGTTGTAGACATGTGCTTGAGTCCAGCTGAGGGAGAGGATGAGCCTCAGAGCAGGTCGAAGCTCGTGCAGCTGCTGGATTCGGTGACAGACGCGCTGGTCTGGGCTATTTCCAAGTCAGGCCTGAGTTTTCAGCAGCGCTCTACACGGCTGGCTCACCTACTCATGCTGCTCTCACACATCCGCCATATTGGGTAGGAATCTCTATAAAAAATATAAGAGCAACAATGTTTTTTTAGATTTCTGTCTATCCAATGAAAACAAAACAGTCAGTTTTTACACAATTCTTAAAATTAAAGAGAATTCAGATTGAACATTTATATATAAAAAAGATCATTTAGAGTCTTAGTGGTTAGCACGTCCTGGGGATCCCGTGTCTCCTTCCACCGTCCAAGGATTCAAGGTAAATAGGTTCATTTAAATTGCCCCTAGATTAGCGCTATGTCTTGGGTGTATCTGCCCAATGCCAGAAATGTTATCTTCTGTATGGGTATACGCTACTCGGGTGCCAATCTTTATACATCAAGGGTCTCACGTCTTTCCCTCCACTCCGCTTGCCAATTTATATTTGCTCTAATCGCTCACCAATCGCTATACGCCAAGCACATCGCGTCTTTCCCTCCACTCTACCTGTGCGCCAAGCACTATATGCCAAGTGCCTTTTCCACTCTATCACACAGGAGGCACTTGGCGTATAGCAACTAGCGCATGGGTAGAGTAAATGAGAAGACACGAGGCACTTGGCATATAGTGCTTGGCGCACAGGTAGAGTGGAAGGAACGACGCGAGGTGCTTGGCGTTTAGCGATTGGTGTGCGGGTGGAGTGGATTAAACAATGTGCTTGGCGTTTAGTCATCCCCTCCACTCTACCACACAGGAGGCACTTGGCGTATAGCAATTAGCGCATGGGTAGAGTGAAGGGGATGACTAAACGCTAAGCACATCGTTTTATCCACTCCACCCGCTAAACGCAAAGCACATCGCTTTATCCCCTCCACTCCACCCACACACCAATCGCTATACGCCAAGCACCTTCCGTTTTTCCCTCCACTCTACCTGTGCGCTAATTGCTATACACCAAGCGCCTCGTATGTAGTAGAGTGGAGGGGATGACTAAACGCCAAGCACATTGTTTTATCCCCTCCACTCCACCCGCACACCAATCGCTACACGCCAAGCACCTTGCATCTTCCCTTTACTCTACCTGCGCGCTAATTGCTATACACCAAGTGCCTCGTGTCTTCTCCTTCACTTTACCCGTGCGCTAATTGCTATACGCCAAGTGCCTCGTGTGTGGTAGAGTGGAGGGGATGACAAAACGCCAAGCACATCGCTTTATCTCCTCCACTCGCTACACGCCAAGTGTTTTTCCTTCTACTCTACCTGTGCGCCAAGCACCATATGCCAACTGCCTCATGTCTTCCCTCCACTCTACCTATACATCACGTGTCCCGCATCTTTTCCTGCCACTTTGTCATCTCTATAGCGGTTGGTGCATGGGTAAAGACTAATCGCCTTATATTATTTACACACCAAATTTTCAAAGCAATCGGTAAGGATTTTGAACAAACCAATACCCATGTCATTTCTCATTGGATACTACGACCCCATTAATTATTAGTATACTATTATTAAAACTATGAGACTGTTCAAAGATAGCTTTAATTAAAGAAGCAATCCAATGAAAGTTTTCTCAGAAGAAACTGAAAGACATCTGCAACTGAGATATAAAAAAAAGCTGTGCACAGGGCAGCTATTTGCCAGACACAGCACTAAGCTTTATGGAAAAATGTCAAGAAAAAACTAATCTTTCTTAAGAAAGCCACTTAAATTTACATTTGGAGTTTGTCAAACGGCAGGTTGGAGTTTCAGTCAGGTCAAAGCCCAGAGCATAATATGACCAAAAAAATATGTG
Organism: Xyliphius kryptos; assembly: GCA_025769995.1. Lineage (NCBI taxonomy): Eukaryota > Metazoa > Chordata > Actinopteri > Siluriformes > Aspredinidae > Xyliphius > Xyliphius kryptos. The sequence continues at coordinate 1,816 of JAOUQT010270626.1, read as the reverse complement.
GTAAGATTTTAAATTTACTGTTCACTAAAGCTTAGGATATTTTATTCCACGAATGTGAGTACAAAAATATCCAGATGTGCAAAGCTTTCAAAATATATCCTGAACGACTCGAAGCCTTAACTATAGTAAAATGTGGCGAGACCGCTAAGCGCTAATGCAACGTACGAATACCTGCCTTCTAAAATAAACCTACGTACTCAAAAATATTTGAACTTTATGTTAAATACATTCAGTCCAAAAAAAAAAATTTCAATTTGTGTCAAGGAAATGATTATGCATTTAGTAATTAATACTAACCTGACTGCTTTTACTCCAGTAACAAAGGGATGGACCATCTCCACTGCATGAAGATGAAGAAGGTGGTCCCTCTGTATGACCTGCTCCTGGAGATGCTGGATGCCCACATCATGCATAGCTCCCGTCTGCCGTGCTCAGGGCCCAGGGAGGCAGCTGTCCCCAAAGAGGATCCTTCAGCGCAGGAACCTTATAGGTACTCTTCTCAGCAGTGGTCACAGACCGGTGTGGAGGAAGAACGGGGGGAGTTCAGCCAGGTAAGGTAAGGTTGTAGAGCCAGCACGATTCGCTAGAATTGTTAATGTGAGGATATGCTCATTCAAAAAGTCATTGTATACCATTCACCCCATATTCACAGCAGTCTGAACATCTCAATATCCTACGCTTGATCCTCTACAAGAGTTGCGATGGGGTTCCGCATGCCCCTCCAGGGGAGAATATAATAAATTAGCATTAAATCCATGTTTTTGGATTGTGTAAAACTGGCAAAACCTAAGACAACCCACATGGACACAGGGAGAACGTAGAAACTCCACTCATATTGGGATTCGACCCTGGATGCCCAATGCCGAGAGGGGCGGTGGACGGCCTTGTACACGGCGCTCGGCAATCAATTGCGGTTGGGCAAGCTAGGTGCCTTGCCCTTTGTGGGCTCGGGAATCGAACCAGGGACCTTAAGGCCGCCTTCCTTAACCAAGCCTACGACTGCCTACTGCGGTACACTTCATATAGTTGTAACACACAAATAACACAGTTCTAAGTCATCAGTGGAACTTTATAGAACAAAGGTAGTCAAGAACGTGTGTAACAGTAGCATCATGCTTGGGTCGTCATTCTCGTATAAGAGCCAAACTTTGTGACAGATTTGTCTGTGAGTTCAAAGACAAAATAATCGAGTGCAAGAATGCTTAGAAGTCAGGTCTTGTGCCATCTCCTATTTATTTTATTCATGAAAAGCTTCAGGGAGTCAGGGGAAATCTCGGTGCCTAAAGAGTGGAAACAGCTGCTAAACATGCAGGACCATCGAGTCCTCGTTGTTCGAGAACCCATTGTGCTGCCACGATGGATATAACCATATAAGCCCAGGAGTACTTTTCCAAAATGCATGGCAAGGTGCTTGATTTTGTACACCTGTGGCAACTTGACTCAAGGAAACAATCCAATTTAATGATTTGAGTGTGTGTCTTACGTTTTTTGCACTGATGCTAAGGCTTGCATTGGTATTTTGAAGATATGGCATGCCAGAATGTTACCTCTTTCCAGAAACGACATGTGTATTCTAGCAGTACAATGGCAGGCTCTATTCCGTATGACATAAACCTGTATGGCCTTGTAGACGTAGAGTATGTGCGCTTGACTGAACTCCAGATCCATCTGTAACCAAAGACTGTTGAGCAGGTCAGGTCATGTACACAGCAAGAATGCACGAAGGTTTCACGAAAACGGCAACGATTAAAACGTACCGTTTGATAAAACGTGATGCCGGTCATTTATTTCTAAATTTCTTTATGCGTCAAACAGA
>JAOUQT010270525.1:0-17003 GCA_025769995.1 Xyliphius kryptos | reverse complement strand
ATTTATCGCTTGCAAGTTATGTTAATATTTACATTTAATTGTAATTGTAAGAGTATAGTTTTTATATGTTGCAGAGAAATATTTGTCAAACAGCAATTAATGTACAAAAACTTGTACATTGAAATTTTCATACAAACATAAATGTGCTCTAAAATGTTGAGCATGCCTGAAGTGTGGATGGAGAAAAATTAGATTTGGGTCATGGCCTCTGCAGAGATGTCGGTTTCGTGCGTACGAAGCTGAAGGGGAGGAGTCAGATCTCCTGCTACATACAAAAGCAGATCTGCTTTGGAGGAGCACATTTTAGTCCTGCAAACTGACCTTCACATGAAGTATAGCGCCTCTGCTGGCCAGTTTTGGAATTTTCTGGCTGAAGGAAAATATCTAAACATGAAAATGTGCAGAACTTTTTGAATCAACCTACTTATGTGAATCAGCGCCCCCCCCCCCCCCCAATGAAAATAATGATGTTCAAATAAGGATCACCCCTCACTGATAATCATTTGTCGTTGTATTTTGTATGCGTAGTTTAAATCCAGCAGATGTATTTGGAGTTTGACATTGTAAAAAAGAAACAAATAATAACAAAAATGTTTTGAAGTTTCCCTCCCACTTTAAATGAAAGTGGTAAGTTTTGGATTTCTTGCACACGTGTTTCTTGCACACACATGTTGTGCATCGATTAAAATGGGGACACATTAATGGAAACTTTCTAGATTGTTTGTAAGGCTGTGTATCGGAAGTGTTATAGTAGCTGTGGTAACAAGTACGCCAGTCAATTACACAGACCCACCCATCAGCATAGGCAGTTTAAATGCTGCATACATTTAAATGAGACGTGATTGTGGCAGGGGGGCGGGGCCGTGCGTGGTTTGTGAATATTGTGTGCGTGCAATAAATAAGCGCAGTTAACCAAGACACTCGCCTGTCTACCGCGTCCTTCAGTTCTCAAACCTGTGGAGTGTTCCACAGCGATCTACTGTGCATTAACTGGTCAGTGGCGATCGATGTATTGGGCACACCTGCTTAGAGTCTCCACCGTGGCTGTCCTCTTACTACTGAAACCATTTTTAAATCTTGTAGCGTTTTATAATTACGCGGGTTTAAAGTGTTTGCAGTTGATCCGTTTGGCTTCAGGGATCTAAGCAGCTGAGATGAGAATTCCGGCGACGTGGGCGTCTGATTACTTTTGCACGCTGGGATCTGAGGCGAAACGCTGATGCTGACAGATTGCTCGCCGCTCGGTCCGCTCCTCTGATGCAGACGTAGGTCGGACTCACGGCAAACTGTTGAGTCAGGAGGGAGTGTGGAGTCAGACAGGAAGGCGAGCTGTAAAGAGACTCCGGTTCCTTAACCTCCTTTCCCCTTCTGACAGATTTACCATCTCGCTGCACCTCCTCGCTGATGGGTGATAACCTCCAGAACCTGCCCCCGGTGGTGAGGCAGGGCAGTGTTTATGTTTTAAAACGGTATCTCCTGTTTCCATCAGGAGGCTCCTGCTGGAAAAGCTCCAAAATAGCGCCTGAGTCCAGGAGGCTCCTCAGTTTGTCATCAGCATGGGTCACCTCCTGCACAATTCGGACTGCGACTAATAACTAAACGCCATTAAGTAACATCTATCAGCACTCCTACACTCTGCACCCTGGTGTTTATAACTCAACTTGTAAAAAATATAAACAAGAAATATAGCCTATTTAGGCCATATGCTGTGGATTGGCAGGTTCTCCACCTAGACTGTGATTAACAGCAATGCCGTAAGCAGCTACCATGCCGCATACTTTTTAACAGAAAGAACACACTATTCTGACTCCCTCAGATCTCACACCTAATCACTGTTTACAGCGCATTCCTGCCACTGTCGCCTCAACCCGTCGCTCCGTCTCATCCGTCCAGAAGCAGCTGCTTGTTTTGACATTCCTTTACGATCTGTCAGCCCGTCGCTGTAAATCAGCGCTCTCCTGCGTGTACCTGCATAAATGCATCTCAAAGCCTGAGTGTCCACGCCTCCGGGCGCCGTGTTGAGTCTTCCGTCTGCCGCGCGGCGGGGATGTGACTCCAGTTGTAAAAACACCAGTTCGGATGCTTGTTTTTAAAAGGCCCCTGGCGACCCGGGCGAAAGCCGAGACCGGGGCCACGTAACAAAGACGTCTTACAGAAAGGCCGTCCATTGTACACCATAACCATGCTGCGATTTTTAAATCCCAAAACGATGCCCTGATGAGGGTTAACACTGTGACCCAGAATGCCACAGTGGCAGAACCAAACAACACGGTGCTTAATTGGCACCCTCCTTAATGCCATGCTCTTATCTGATTGTTGCCATAAACAGAAATGCAAACATCAGACGTTCTTGGACTGAATTAACAATTCCAAAATTTTTAAAACTTCCCCTTCGCCTTCTGCCATTTCCCCTCCTTTGCTGTTTTTAGGAAATCCCCCCCCCACCCCCGCGCTTTTGGGTCAAACAAGTAGTTTCCATCACTGATCAGCTCCGCAGTGGGAACTCTGAGATGTTGGAATCTAAAAAGTCAGATGTTCTGGATTTTATCTTTACTTTAATAAGATACAAAATAAAATGCTGTTGTTTGCAGATAAACGCCGTTTCGTCCGAAGTCCCCTGCTGGTCCATTTGTTTATGTGTTTACAGGACAATTTGTTGAGGAACTAGTTTCAAACATCAGCCTGACTTCACCCCCTTCCTCACTTCTAGTTTCTGCAAATGGTCCCGATGCAAACAGGAAAACCGTTCCTGAAGGCAGCATCTCTTTAGGAACCTCTGTTAAAGAGAACCTGGAACTGTTACCTGTACAAACCACACATGATTCCTGTAAGAACCTGCTAACTGAATGAATAATCACAGATCAAAGTGATGTGCACTCAGTTCCTGCTACTGTTCGTACTGGCCCGCAGCAGGTTCTCCTCACCCAGTTGACCGAAGGTTCTCCGTTGGACAGCTGTTTCCATTCTCCTTATGCCGCGGTTACTGCCCCCGACAATTAGCTTACAGTAACTCAAACAACGCTGCAATCATCTGAGTGAATCCACCCCCCAAATTACAGAAGCCACAGTTTCCTCCCTAATTCGACAGGATTAGAGAGCAGCCCACACACACACACACACACACAACACTGCTGCGAGGAGCAGCAAATACATCCCATAATATACCCTCTGTAATCAGAGACATTCGGCTTCAAACTAAAGGTCACATCATTGGTGCCACTGTGAACAGAACTTATGCCACACACCCAAGATGTCACTGTAATAGCTGTAGGTGTGGCACAAGGTTCAAAATGATTAGTAATGCCACAGTAACTGCTGCATGATGGCATGATGCCACAATAAATGAGAAATTCTCTATGATGCCACTGTAATCACAATGCCACGGTAGTCATGATGCCACTGTCACAATGCCAGTGTAATCACAAAGTTGCTAATTTCTCTCAAATGCCACGTTTCTCATGATGCCACAGAAATAAGGACTAAAGTTCCCGCCAATGATGCCACTGTAATCATGGCAATGCCAGTTACGTTTTCATGATAATGCCTAGATAATCAAGACCAGGAATACTGATGACTGATCAGTATTAATGACTGATACCACCATCATAAAAACTATGCCACTGTAATCAGAGCTGTGCCAGTTATCAGGTGAACTGTCCCGTGTTCAGGAGCTCGACTCAAGAGTCAGTCTAATTAAAATACCGAGCTATCCAATCATCTCTCTGATTCTAATCGTTTAGGCGGCACGTTCTCGACAGCGCCTGGGTGCCAATGCGCAATGCCATCACTGATGCCACAGTAATCTGATTGCAGTTCCTGATTTGTATCGTGTTCATTAATTCATAGGAAACGAGTTTAAGTGCTGTGATGCTTACAGGAATAAGCCACACCCACCCACACAGTGTACTCACAGATGTAGTAATACTCGCGGCCTGGCCGGAACTCGAAGCCCAGCGAGAACGGGGTAAAGAGCTGGAACTTCTCCGAGAACTTGAGCGGCCCGTTGGGGGAGTACGGCCGGTTGCACTCCCAGCGCTTGAAGCCGGTGGAGGTGTGGTCGCAGGAGCTGTAGCCGTCGTAATTCACCATGTAGAGCATGTAGCGCTCCGTTCTCTCCTCCGGAACCGAGTCCATGTAGTGGGGACAGTAGACGTCCAGGTAGTCGTTGATGCACACGTCCAGGTGATAATCCCCTCGGTAGAACCTGAGAGAATAAAATACTCATTAATCTGACTGCGTCTTTGAAAAAGTTGTATACACACACACACCAAATTTAAGTCTGGTAGGTACTCAGAAAGTGGGAGAATTAGTGCGGTAAATCTGGGATTCAATCATGGTTCCAATTCATCTTAGATGTTGAGCGTCTGTCTGTAAGTGAGACAGCTTTGCTGACCCGGTGAACATTACCACCTACAAACATCAGCATCCTGAACACCTCCACCCTCCAATAACCAATCAGATTCTAATTAGAGGAGCAAATAAGAGGCTAATTAGAGGCTGCAGTTCTGTGCATTCTTCATCTGTCCATCACAATCTGGTTGGGATGAGTCACACCGGATTAGGATCAAAACGCTCACAACGGCCGTGGGATACGGCGTGGTCGCCTTTCCCGGGTCGCGAGGTGAGAATTTGTGTTAAAATCTCAGAAAACAAATAACAGAGGATTATTCTGCTCCACACTGCAGACGGGCCGCGGATCAGGAAATCAATAAACCTGAGGATTATCCCGCCGCGAGTTCGGTTTCATATTCAGAGAGCCGTCGTAGGGAGCGGTCCGACTGTACAGACGAGCAGAACACGAGAACGTTGAGGTTTTCATACGTCTCATTATTATTCCTCTCATTTGAACTCTAATGAGTAGAACAGGTTTTCGGTTCCGATCCGATCCCTCGATATTCTAACCGGTATAATTTTTTACAATTACGAAGCCAATTTGCGAAAATGATTGTTTTTGCTCTCAGATCTCAGAACCTGGAATTCTGCAGATGGGTTTAATTTCTGGAATACAAAACTGGAACAAATGTAAAATATTTAAAAAAAAGTTTTTATATTTATTTCTATTTTAAAGACTTCGCCACTCAGACTAGGCCACAGTACTTCCATACTGTGCGTGTGTGTGTGTGTGTGTGTGTGCATTCTACTCAGTCAGTCATGGTAAACATATGTCATCAAGTCCTCATCCACAGATTACAACCAATCCAAAAACATGTGGTTGGGGGAACAAAAGGGCCTTCCCCAAACTGTTTCTACAAACCTAAATATGTACAGTATTCCAAAATGCATGCCAAGGTGCTTGGTTTTGTAATAAAACACAAATGTGTAGAAGATTACTTTTGTAGCGTCCCCAATACTTTTGTGAATATCATATGGATAATTAGGGTCCATCTATAAAGTTGCAGAAAATAATGTGATTCAAAATTAAAATAATGTTTTTTGTTCAATAAATAGGATCAAAGAGAAGGACAAGTTAAATACCGGTGCAGATAAGATGCACTGTAACCAGCATTCAAAGAAAAAACCAGGCGAGATAAGCATCAGATTTACCGTGAAGCGCTAAATTCCAAGAAACCACATGCCTCCGCCGTAATGTTTGAGTAGCGGGGACATGCTCGAGCGATTCCTGAAGAGATCTGACCCCATTAAACTCGCAGCAACAAAACAAACAACTCATCTTTCTGACACTAATTCATTTCTGCATTCATTCGGAGAAGGAGTGATGAAGCAGCTGGTCAATAAGCGGCACCATCCAATCACGATTCATCATTACAGAGAATGAGGGAGGTTCATCAGGCGCATCCATCACGGCTACTTATACAAACCCACAGCCACACATCCCATAATACCACTCCCGCTCTCTGTACCTGCAGCTCCAGCTGGTCTGGGGTGGGTGATGACCGGGGCAGGACCGAGAGTGAATGGTTCCCCATTGCTCTGGCCCCTAATCGGCTTCGGGTCAACGGCAGGTCAGAGTCCCGACTTCCAACGAGGTCAAGTAAAGATAAACTGCTTAAAATTAGTTTTTCAATTATGGTTAATGGGTTTAATTAATTTAATGAAGCTATTTGTATTTAAAGGGTAAGAAACAGTGCTGAAGTGTTTAAATTAAGACCAATTAGACGGCGCCGTAGATGGAAGAGGCGGAGCTTAAAACCTTTTAAAGCTGAGTGAAAGAGAAAGCCCCGAACTCACCTCGGGGGGCTGTAAAAGTGAACGCCAACGCCCAACAAACGTCCACTCGACTTCAAACAGGCCACGCGAGAAACGAGTGGAACCCCTAAAGGTGCAGAACATTCCAATGGAACTTTTATTCCAGTATTCGCGAGTCTGAATCAAGCTAACCTAAGACAAAACCACCTGTTCTGTCTTAAAACCCTCACCAACGCCCTGTCCTCTAGAAGGCACTCTTATGATAATGACCCACACGTCTCCCTCATCCCCGCGACTCGGTGGCCCTTCACTCGCTGTGGATGGATCGCCTCCAGCTCGGGTTACAGAGGGAGCGGAGAACCATCCCTCAGCTCGCGTCATGGAGGCACATCTTCCAGAGCTTCACATATCACTCACTTCTGCTTCCAAACAAATGTCTGTCCAGAAGAATTAACGTTACACCCACACAATAGTCCGGGGGGACGGCATGCTGCGCGGAGTTGGCAGAAGCCTCAAAAGCGAGATGAAGGTGGGGGGATGAGAAATAAATAAGAGACAGCTCCCTTGTTCTGAGCATTTCCCGCGGAACAAAGGATTCGTTTTCTTGGAATTCGTTTCGCCGCGACGAGAAATATGGCTTTTTACTTCAAAAAGACACTGATGTCAGGGAAGACGCATCCGTCTGAATTAAGGAAAACACGACTACATGAGAGATACGATAAAACTTCTGCGTCTGACGGAGGCGGGCCACAAAGAAGAAAGAGGTATGGCGGTGGCTACGTGAGCGTCCGTGAGCCTGTCCGCAACCGAATTACTAAATTAGAAGACACTCCTCCAACAGCACAGACAGCAGGGCGGAGGATTTACAGCTGCATAGTGATAAACAGCTGTGTATTTTGGAGTGGATGTAGATGGAGCTTCAGCACCAGCGAGATGTAAAGACAGAATATATATATATATAACACAGGGGTTGGACAATAAAACTGAAACACCTGTCATTTTAGTGTGGGAGGTTTCATGGCTAAATTGGAGCAGCCTGGTGGCCAATGTCCATCAATATGGGTTTGAAGATTGGTTTGATGAACATGAAAGTGAAGTTGAACATCTCCGTGGCCTGCACTCTCACCAGATCTAAATATTATTCAGCCACTTTGGGGTGGTTTACTCCACCAGCATCACGTAGTGACCTGGCCACTATCCTGCTAGACGAATGGCTTAAAATCCCCCTGACCACTGCACAGGATTTGTAGATGTCATTCCCAAGACAAATTGATGCTGTATTGGCCACAAAAGGAGGCCCTACACCATACTAATAAATTGTTGTGGTCTAAACCAGTTGTGGTAGAAGGTCACAGTGGTGTGGTGTGTCCTGAGGTTAAGGTCAAGGCCCTGACAGTGGTTGCCACTCTCTGGATCCAACATTCCCAACTTCATCCAATGCTATTAGAGTGCCCTACGATCATAGAAAACTCTTAAGGGTTCTTGTAGGAAGCTTAGCATAATCTAGCTTTGTAGAACCTAGCATCAGAATTACCACTGCTCAACGCACAGCTGTCTGCTTCCTGATCCAGAACTGTTATCTTTGCTCCTCTGCTGGGTTTCTTATCTAATGGTGGAGCTGATAGGGTGAGTGAGTGAGAACGGCTCGTGAGAGCAGCCCGTTAGATTACCACATGTTTTTACATATACAGTCTGTGGAAGGCATCCCGAGTGGCTCTGCGGGATCCGTCTATACACCTCGCCGTGATTTCATATCGTGGTATGGTTTGTATCACTGCTACAACAGGACCCCAGGCGTGGTTTGCACTCAGGCCTGAGAACCATCATCATCACGCTCGAGAGCCGTCATGCAGGTTTCCATGGTGGCAGGGTTTTTAGTGAGCGAGAGCACCTTTTCAAACGATGCCCGAACATAAAAAACTCATTACGTAGAGTGGAGCAGTAAGAGCTAAAGCAGCCATGAATCTCCTGTAACCAGATTGATCAGACAATGCACCCACCCCTAACTGCCCCTCCATCAGGGCTGATGAGCGCAGAACCTCCTGCGAGGTCACAACCAAAGGCCAGAGGTTGTTAAGAGCTTATTATTCTAATGGAGACACTATTAATCCAAAGAGAGTGAAAAGGGCAGTGGGGGCTGACCGCCCCCCCCACTCTCACCCCACCTCGCAGGTCGTTTATCATCACGTTTTCAAAGGTTGCGCGGCTTAAGAGGCAGGAAGTGTGATTAATACTGTGAATAGATAAATCCGGCCGAACAAACACAGACAAATTATCCTTCAGTTAAACAAACAGGGACAGCCTCCAACAACTTCCAACATCCTCTAACATCCTCCCACAGCCGCCAACAACCTCCAACCTCCTCCCACAGCCTCCAAAGGCCACAACCAACTTCTAACATCCTCCAACAGCCTCTACCAACTTACAACAGCCTCCCACAGTTTTCAACATTTTTCAACGGCCTTGGACTGCCTGACAACTTTCAACAGCATCAGACAGATACTGACAGCCTCCAACATCCTACAAGTGCCTTTGACAACATCCAACATTCTCCAACAACCTCCAACGGCCTCCCACAACCTCAAACAGCCTCAGACATCCTCATACAGCATCCAACATCCTCCAACATTCTCCGATCAAGTTTGAGCATTTTTCACTCTCTTTTTAACTCTACTTGTTGTGGTAAGTTTTGTCTGCGTTTACACAAAATGAAGACTACGTTTTTAGATTTTGTTCTGTTCCTGGTGTTGTTTTTCCGAACCGTGTCTGCGGACCCCACATGGAGCCACGAATCCATCGTATACTGCAGGGATGAGTTGCTATCTCTATGTAACACAGCGGTGCTGCCGCACATGCGACCCCACTTCTCCCGCGAGCAATGCGGCTGCCGTGCCGGAGCTCTACGTCACGCCAGGTGAAGATGATATAGACCGGTTAGCTCCTCTCATTGTCATGGGTAACGTAAGACCTCTTTTCAATGAGATAAGAGTAGCATCATGCTCTTTACAGGGACATGGATAACACCGTTATCACTGAACATGGTCGTGTCTTTGGAAGGATTTAAACTCATACGGGCGAACAGAATGGCGGAGAGTGGAGGACTGGTAGTGTTTGTTAATGATAGATAGTGTAATTCTGAACACATCAATACTAAAGAACCAATCTGCTGTAAGGATGTTGAACTGCTAGCAGTTAGCATGTGACCATGTTACCTTTCGAGGGAATTCTTGCACGCTATCGCGTTTTCTGTGTATGTCCCTCACTTTGCAAGTGCTGCAGCTGTTGTGACATCATCCACTAGGTAGTAAGCAGGCTGAAAACGAAGCATCCACAAGCTCTTTTTCTGATTTCGGGAGATTTCAATTGCACTTCTCTGCCCACCATTACACAGTATGTAACCCGTATCACCAGAGATGACACAGTATTGGACTTGTTTTATGCCAACATCAAGCAGGCAAATAATGGTTCAATACAGACAAGTGATTTAGAATTTTGCGTACTGGTGCCTGTAACCAACCGCCGCCAGCTCAACACTTTGAAAATTAAGAAGATGGTGGTGGATTTTCGTAGGTGCAGTCGCTCTCTCCCAACACGGGTGAACATCCAGGGAATAGACACTGACATGACAGACTCTTATAAGCACCTGGGTGTTCACATACAAAAAACATCTCGAGCGCTGGGCGAGGGCAGGAGAGGGCACCAATCCATCGCTGGGTACACACTCACACATACACACACACTATACAGGGCAATTTGGAGCATTCAATTTACCTTCATGTTTTTGGAATGTGGGAGGAAACAAGAGAACCCGGAGAAAACTCATGCAGACATGGGGAGAACATGTAAACTCCACCCAGATTGGGATTCGGATTCTTGGGAATCCCAAGAACTGAGAAGCGAATGTGCTAACCACTAAGCCACCGTGTCGCCCACCGTTTACAGGGTTTTAAAAGCCAAATGCAGGGAAACAACCATCGACAGTTTGGCAGACAGACAGTTTTAGACTTTTACAAAAGCAACGCACCTTTACCTGCAGAATTATTACAGCCGCATTATTTTCATTCTTAGATGGCCTTTTTTAACATCACATAACCATAAAAGTGATGACACAGGGAGGACGTAGAGAGAATGTTTGGGTAATATTGAAGTGGTCTGAAGTATGGAGGCGGGAGGAGGGGTATTTTGGCAGAAGGATGCTGAGGGTGGAGCCAGCAGGTAAGAGAAGGAAAAGAAGGTCAAAGCGAACGTTTATAGATGCAGTTGTGGCGCCCTCTAGTGGGAACGGCCGTAAAATGGCGTTTACATATCTACCTGTTTGAAATTAAATGTAAATACTGTAATACACTTATTTACTGAAACCATACTTTTTTTATTGACGTCATACGGGATACATAGGGTCAACCCACGGGCCAGATGTTACGGAAACCCAGAGAGGACGTGATATTATTTTTAAGTCGTTATCACAACATAAATCTTGTTTTGATGTGATATAGACTTATCTTGTTATCAGAACATAAATCTTGTTTGTTGTTAATACCGACTTATTTATCTCACTTTATCTCGCAATAACAGGTTTTACCCAACGTGATGGCACGGCAAAGAATTCCAGGATGCACTGCAAACAGGCTGTGTGCTTGAATGTTATTCGGGCAGAATAAGAATTTCATGGTACAATGTAGGCGCATATTTCTTGTGCCGATGACAAACTGAATCACATCAGACTTACACCAGAAAGTAAGCAGCTCCTAAATGTCTTAGAAGTCCAAAAACACATTCCCACGCCTCTTCCAGAACAACCCGAAGCACAGAGTGCATTCAGATCCTCATAACAGAGAATAAAAGTTAGGAACAAAATGTAGGGAAGTAAGTTTTGTTATTGCAAAATCAAGTGAGAAGTCATTATCACAACACAACAAGATCTGTCATGTTGTGATAACATGATAAACAAGTCATTATCACAAAAAACAAGATTTGTTATGTTGTGATAACGAGATAAATAAGTCATATCACAAAAAACAAGATTTGTTATGTTGTGATAACGAGATAAATAAGTCATATTACAAAAAAAACAAGATTTGTTATGTTGTGATAACGAGTTAAAAAAATAACACATGTCCTCTCTGGGCTTCCGTAAGATGTCGACAGCAGTATGCTTTTGATTTTTAGCTTTATTTTAACAAAACTTTTTGCCATTTGATCAGAATCAGAATCATGTACACACACACACACACACACACACACACACACACACACACTAAACTTATTTATATGTACAGTAAAAGTGAAAGTAAAATTGTGTAGTGCAGAATTAAATGTCAAGAATGTTGTGTGTTCAACTGTTCATGTGTGTGATCGCATGTGGAAAGGAACTTTTTTGTAATAAGCTCAGTTATCAACCTAATTATCAAAACCATACTGCTGTCATCTGTACAACCAGAAACCGATTAATATCGTGAATTGTTACCAAATTAACAAGAGGGTGCTTTACATACAATTAACCGTTAGGTGGCGACAAATACGGTCTAAAAGTGCGGCTCAAAAATCTGCAAATCTGTAAGGATCAAGTTCAAGTGGTTTTATTCGTCATTCCAAAAAATAAAGAGGTGTACAGTATACAACGTTCTCCGGAAACAAGGTGCTTACACAGAACAACAAACTACACAACATACCATAAAGTGCATGTGTGCATCAGCTTGTGCAAAACAAAATATATCATATATTATATATGTATGTAATTAAGTATAAGTTACTTTTAACTCCCAAAACTTGTTAAAACTTAACTCTGCCACTGCAGCTTTTATATACAGTATTAATAATCTATCCCTAATGATTTCGTTTAATCAACTCTTCGTTTTTTTCTAAAGAATGTTTTAGTTCTTTATCATTGCAAATCCATTAACTTCTTTTAAATTTCCATATATTGTATATAATTATTATAACAATCATTATTATGTTGTAATATAATTAAATACCTATTAATACTGTATTTGGGCGACACGGTGGCTTGGGTGTTAGCATGTTCGCATCTCAGTGCTTGGGCTTCGAGTCCTAATCTGGGTGTAAAACAAGTACTCAAGGTAAATTTACTGCGCTAAATTGCCCCATATATGCTGTGTGTGTGTGTGTGTGTGTGTGTAAGTAAGTGTGCACATCGATAGATTTGCGTCCTGTCCTAGGAGTATTTACCCCAGACGTTCTACCATGAATAGGCATAGGAAACCCCCCCTGTGACCCCAGTAGAGGATTTATTAATTATTAAAATAAACTCGAGTTATGTTGAATCTATGGACATTTTGCTCAGTTATGCAAAATAGCATTTGAGATGTCAGATAATGTTGTTGGCTGAGCAGACATGGTTGGTAATCTCTTCCATTTCATCTCAAAAGTGTTTAATGGGGATAAAGCTAGGGTTGTTCGCACATGGACACAGTCACGCAGCATGAAGTCAAATAAATCTCAGTTGGAGGTATACATTTGTGACAATCGTTTCGCAAAGTCAAAATCTTTTTGACCTTTACTTGACTCCATAATACTAGAACAGAAAATACACGTCTTTAAAGTTGAAAGCATACAATTCTCCAAAACACAAGCCTGCTTGATTTATAACACCTGTATGTAATGATTCCCAACCTATTCGCTATACAGCGTGTTGTTAACTGACTCTGTCGGAACAGCGCCCCCTGGAGTCGGCGGCTATAAAATAGAGTGGAACACCTGATTTGGCTGAGTTTGGGAGGACCCTGAAGCAGTGATGTATATGGATGTGGAGGAGGTTCTGGTGTTGTGCCGCCCCACGTGCTCGCTCTAAAAGCGACGGGATAGGCGCAGCAGGAGGAGTGAGGAGGAGAGCCGCAGACTAACCGCTCCGCCGCGCCGCGCTCTGCCCTCCCGCGGTTCCTCTGGTTTGTCTGCGGGTGACCGTGAACCTGTTGCTCCTCTCTGTCGGCTTATGAACTTTTTGGATGGAGTTTCTTTTTAAGACGCGGTAATCACCATGGTACCGGGATAACTCCAGAGTTCCTAAAGAACCACCTCGCTCTGACCTGACTGGTTCTGATACAGCACTAATCTAAACCATCACCATGGTGGACATGACATTCCTCAAAGCCTACTGGCCGCTCATCCGGTTTCTGCTTCCGCTGGCCATAACCAACATAGCCATCGATTTTGGGGAGCAGGTAAGAGGACGAGGAGGGGAACGGTCACGTGACTGTACCGGTAAACATGCTTTAGGTAGCGATCACGCTTTTCACGTTTTTAAAGCTCTTACGGGTTTAAACGTAATTCTGATAAGCAGGAAATGTGCAGCTTAATAAAAACATGAATAAAGTCATCTTACAAACTCCGAAAACTCTGCGCTGTTATGTAACCGGCAGGAAAAGTCAGTACCAGCTGCAGGAGGCGTGTCTTAGGGGCCGGCTTTTTCTTGTTGCTCTTTTCCGATTGGCTAATGTCAATGTGCCGCGCGTTTCCATGGAAACGAATAGACAGCCGTGATATTAGTAGAAAGAATGACAAACAAAGGGTTTATTTCTTACAAAATCACTAAATGGCATCATTTAAAAAAAAAAATACAAATCTAACTAAAGCCGTAAGCTTGTGAAACCAGCCTTGAGATCAGAAGATCCGCGGTTCGATTCCCGGTCCCAAGAAGTGTTCCGGCTGAAGTGCCCTTGAACAAGACACCTAAACCCAATTGCGCCACAAGTGCCGTGTACAGGGCTGCCCACAAAAACTGACACTTCATATTCTTGTGGAACACTTTTACAAAGGTGTATGTTATGTGTATAATGTAAAATCCGGTAACATGATTAGTCATTTTATAGTTGTGCTTTAAATAACTTTAAGGATTCTGATAGAATTTGTCGGTTCCAGCCTAATTTGTACTTATTGGTGAATATTTGCTCTTTGTTCAAATCTAGTTTAATCAAATTTGAAGGGGAATCTAGAGAAACCGCCCTTATTGTGTATGGTCATTCAAAGGAATAACATTTTTTTTAAATCCTTGAGCCACTGTGTTTTCATCTAAGGTCTTTAGGTCACATGGACTAAATGACATTTATTGTAATGTATAACATTACAAAGTTGTGTTTACTTTGGTTTTCAGTGGCTGCTGTATGACTTCCGATACTATATAACCAAATTAGTTTGGGTGTGGCTCCAGCAGTCTTTACATAACAAATTTTAGTACACTGTGTGTGTGTGTGTTAAGCGTGTATGCTTCAGGTTGGTCAGTGCCATGCCATTCAGTTTAAAAGGGTTTTTATATTGTAAAACTTTCCCTGATCCAAATTGGACAGTAAATTAATGGTGCAAGAGCCAAATAAACCAGACTTTTACATTAGAGCATAATGATTCTAATGGCTATGCATTATCAAGCAATTTAAAGTTTAAAAGCATGGAGGATTAGAAGACGAATAATAGCTAAGTGTGCAGCAACTGATCATCTACTGTCTCAAATTCAACATCTACAAGCAGAATACTTTATTCACCCCCACCATCAGTGTCACTACAGTACTCAATCACCCACCATCTTAATAATACCTGCTCAGCGGGGGTCCTGATTATCAGGGAACAGACTAAAGGAAACCATGCAGTATTTACAGAAACAGATGGACTACTGAATGTAATTGTAGAACTAACAGCTGCAAAGTGATGTTTTGTAACTGAGCTACAGTGAAATATTCAGAAGAATACTTAAAAATTGGTTGTCTGCTTCTACATTAAGCTGTATAAATAAAATATTTTCAAATTTCTCTTCCATCCAGTTCTTCACTCTATGTAAACCAAGTGCTCAGACAAATCTCCCCTTTGTCCCAGTGGCCTGTATGGCTGTGTATGAACTCCAGGCCTCTGTGGTCTTTCATTTTCGTGAGGGGGAACTGAATATGGCTGACCTTTTGTAGCCATTTCCCCATTTCCTAAATTTAGTGATTAATTTTTCAGCAAGCTGGCATTTGTTATCATGACCTAAATGAACAGACATCTTTTAAATGATATATGCACTGTAAGTAAGATATCTTTCAACTGTTCTGTTTTTCCAGGCTCTAAACAGGGGTATCGCTTCAGTGAAGGAGGACCGTGTGGAGATGCTGGCTAGCTATGGCCTGGCATACTCGCTTATGAAGTTCTTCACCGGGCCGATGAGTGATTTTAAGAGTGTTGGCTTGGTGCTGGTCCACAGCAGGAGGGACCGAAGAAAGGCATTGTTATGTTTGGCTGTGGCTGGCATCATAGCCATGATCTTCCACATCCTCATAGGTAGGACTGGCATTTCACTTGATCATAATGGAAGTCAAAGCTCATCCTCATACTTTCAGTGATAACAGGGTGTTTTAGTGATTGATTATTCTCAGTCCAGCAGCACTGCTGTCTCTGATCCACTCATACCTGCTAAACATAGACTGTCCGTGTCACTGCAGTACTCCACCACACTAATAATACCTGCTTTATGGGGTTCCTGATTATTAGAGAACATACTAAACTGTTGGGCTCTCCACACAAAGTTAGTAGTACAAAATGTCTTGGAATGAAGTGATCTGATTGGTCGAATCAAGTCAGTAATTATTACATAAACATGTGTTGTGTAACACTTCACATAATAAAAGAGCTTAAAACTGCTCATTAATAATTTTTAGTTTAGTAAACCGTATTTTATTAGCTTTCAAATCACATAAGTCTTATTTTTCTGAAACTGTAAGTCTTGTGCTGTTTAATCATGAGTCAGCTTTATTTTTCACACTATAAGCATTATATTTTAAAAGTAAATCACATTTAACATCTCGTTTTATGACCCTAACTCCCCG
Source organism: Xyliphius kryptos (assembly GCA_025769995.1). NCBI lineage: Eukaryota > Metazoa > Chordata > Actinopteri > Siluriformes > Aspredinidae > Xyliphius > Xyliphius kryptos. Next base: position 1,050 of record JAOUQT010270525.1, on the reverse strand, counting down.
TGACTGTGGTTTCAAGCCTTAAGTGACGTTCTATTGTAATAACCTTTAGTTTAGATGACTTCAAATGTATTTATATAATTTCTAAAACACTTTGCTACAACTCTGCTAGGGTGAGTGCTGGGACCGATCTCTGAGCTTATCGGGGGGAATTTGGGTTACTGGTCCACACTTCTAAGCCTCACACCTGAAGCATCTCTTATTGACCTGACAAACATCCGTAACATGGACAAAAATACTAAGACGCACCTCTTAAAGATTAAAATCTGGTGTCATTCAGTCTCATCACCACTGGTGTATAAGATCAATCACCTAAATATGCATTATGGACATTATGCTTCTAACTTTGTGAAAACAGTTTAAGGGAGACCTTTTTTCATTTCAGTACGAATGTGTCCCTGTGAGCCAGGTCCTGTCATCCCGCATCAGAAACTAACATTTCAAACTGACTTCTAAAGATCACTAAAATCTTAGGAGACACACTGCAAAAGGGAAATTAACTTAATCATAGAAACTGCTCTAAATCCAAATTCTTGTTATATCCCTGGGAGAACATACAAACATAAAGAAAGAAGGCCTGCTGCCAAACTTGAAATTTCACTTTTCATTCATAGGATCATTAATGGATAATGTGAGCTCATTAGGAATTGGTTTATTGTGCAACAGCTTTCACAGACCTTGGATATTACATCATCAACATGCTCCACCATGTGGACGACTCTGTCGGAAACAAGACTCGAAGGGCGTTCCTGTACCTAACAGTGTTTCCTTTACTAGATGCAATGGTGAGTCCCACACCCCTCATTTTCTGTTCCATTAAGACCTATATTGCTGGTTTGTGTGGTCAGGTACTGATGTTGGGATTGAAATAAGTATAACTAAAGGTTTTTCTTTAACTATCTGCCTGATTTGCTCTCTCCTAGGCCTGGATTCATGCTGGCATCCTTCTGAAGCACAAATACAGCTTAGTGGTGGGGTCTGCCTCAATTTCAGATGTGGTTGCTCAGGTGGGGTCCTGTAGAGATTTTGCATTTATTCATTCATGATCTTTCA
>JAOUQT010270424.1:0-17003 GCA_025769995.1 Xyliphius kryptos | reverse complement strand
CTAAGTGCCTCTCATTTCTACCTGTTGTCTGTTCCATTCGCACAACAGCAAGTGAAATAGATACACAATCAGTGTTGAACACTAACTGGACAGGCTGACTTCACACAAGTGTCCTTGACTTGGAGTTACTTTGTGTTATTTAAGTGTTTCCTTTATTTTTTTTTAACAGTGTAGTTCCTTCCAAGATTTTTTTAACACAAAAGTTAAATGAAAATACCCACTGTAGTGAAACAATTTTCACTGTCACATTTACCTTTATTTTTTAAATAACAGTGTAACTGAATATAATCCACTTAGTCCTGAACAAATCTAAAGACACTTTATTTTTTAATATTTGGAGATAACGTTGTGTGGGTTATTGTGAATAATGCCACAGCTAGACAAGCGGCTCAGCGAATCAGATTTAAGGACCAGAACTACCCGTTTTATAATGAGAAGTAACCAACAGTCACTCTGCTTTCTAGCTGCCTCTGAGTATCTGAAGATGCGTCCTCTATTTAGCCAGTGGCTCACCAAGAAGGCATTAGAATAGTTCTGCGGAATTACATTGTAAACGTTTTTTTATTTATTCTGACAGAGATGGCGACGTTGGCACATTCGCCTCTCAGCGATGGGGATTCCCGGTTTGAATCCCAATCTGGGTTGAGTTTCCTCCCACAGTCCAAAAACATGGATTCAAGTTAAATTGGCAGCTCTAAATTGCCCCATATAGTCTGTGTGAGTATGTGCCCACTGATAGATTGGCGCCCTGTCCTGGGAGTATTTGCTCAGCACCCGAGATGTTCTTCCCTGGATAGGCATGTGGACACCCCACCCCCCACGACCCTAGTAGAGAGAGGATAAAGCGGAAGATAATTAATGAATGAAGTATTCTGACCGAGCTAGAGAGCCATAACTCACAGATTATGAGGGGCAATCTGATCGGACATTAAACACGCCTGAGTGAAGAGATAAGATGCTGTGTGAGATCAAAAAACAAACTGATTCATTTATTTGTTTTTAGTTGGATCAGAGTCTCATTGCAGCTCGCCTGCTGAAGCCCCTACATCAACGGTTGAAGGTAGGCTGCCAGACTATCACATGGTCCTTGAGTTCTTTGTATTTTTTATTTTTTTTGAGGTTGTACTTGTCAGTCACTTTATCAGGTACACCCCCATGTTTTTACATTTATTGTTGGTTTTATTCAGTTTTTTTTTTTTTGGGGACTCCTTCTCCTTAAACAGCCGGCAGCATCAGTGTAGGACAGTCATGTACAGATTGTGTATAGAACAGTCCGTATTTATCCATATGTGTCCATATTAATCAATAGTAAAAATTATATAAACTATATAAGTCCATCCTCCAGGACTGCAACACTGTCAGTCCAACAGAAGTCCCGGTTCCATTCCATAATCATCGTATCCGCAGTGCTCCGGCAGTTTTATAGACAAGAATATGGGGATTCCTTAAGACAACACCTCAGAAAAGACAAGAAACACAGTTGGAGCTGATAAAGCACCGTAAATTCTGTAATAAATGTAGTCTGATTGACACAAAGTGCAGCAGATGACTCAGCATGAACTAAAAGGGGCAGATACTTCAGACTCTACTAAGTCGAGAGGGCCCCCCAGAATAGCATCGTTTCAGCGCCACGCTCCCCACTAATGATGAGCAGGGTGAGGGGGTGAAATGCCAGCAGAGACTTTCCTAGATCACCAACCCAAAACAGCCAAACCTGAGATCTACACCTTTATCCACAGGGACTGAATTGAACGCAAATGTAAACAGATGAGTTTTTAATCTACTTTTAAAGATTGATAGTGATTCTGAATCACGGACAGTAACATCCCATTGGCCAGCACATTTGTTTTAATGAATTTAAAATAACGTGTAAATTAAACCTGTTCCCGAGCCTGTACAATCCTGTTTCCTAGCAACACATAAAAAATCACGAACAATAACCTCATAAAATTTATTTGCAAAAAATATCTATCCTTGGTTTTTCCTTTAAAAAAAAAAGTTTAATTGGTTCCATTAAAAAGTCCTTTTCTATTTCCATCGAAACTTATGCTGAATGTCGAATTGTATTTTTTAATAAGTTTTAATTGGCTAAAAATATCCGCTCATCAAAAGTACCCTCCAATCAGAAAGCACGAACACGCTGGCATAAGGTAAGCCGCTAAAAGGCCTTTGTGTAGCAATTCGAAATCTGATTGTTTGAAGCAACATGTTAAGCAACACTTATTTAATACCACAAAGTTTATTCAGAAGGGCTAATTCACATGATTTGTCTCTGGCAACCAATGATGCTAAAACGTGATTGTTAAATGCTTTAATAAGAAAATTCATGTCTGAACGTGGTACAACCGGAAGCAGACAGACCATTCGGAATTATGTAGTAGGCATTCATGGACAAAATAAAAACCCCTGAAAGGCCATAACGGCCCGCCACAATCTAATCTATCGTAAGATGTTCTTAAACTTTGGATGCTGTATTTACTCAGGTCAGTTTCTTTTAAATTGTGACCACCAGCTTATTTACTAATTACAAACCGGATTCCAAATAAAAAGTTGGGACCCTAAACAAATTGCGATTAAAAACTGAATGCAATGAGGTGGAGGTGTCAACATCTAAGATTTAATTTAGAATATAAAATAAATCACAGATCAAAAGTTTAAACTATTAGAATGTATCATTTTAAGGGGAAAATGTTGTTTCAAAATTTCATGGCCTCAACAAACCCCAAAAAAGTTGGGACAAGGCCATTTTTACGACTTTGTGGCATCCCCATTCTTCTTCTTACAACACTCAACAGACGTCTGGGGACAAAGGAGACCAGTTTCTCAAGTTCTTATGTCTAATACAGGCCTCTAACTGTTCAATTGTCTTGGGCCTTCTTTGTCGCACCTTCCTCTTTATGATGCGCCACATGCTCTCTATAGGTGAAAGATCTGGACTGCAGGCTGGCCATTTCAGGACCCGGATCCTGCTCCTACGTAGCCATGATGTGATTGCTGCAGAACCTGGTCTGGCATTATCTTGTTGAAAAATGCAGGGTCTTCCCTGAAAGAGATGACGTCTAGATGGCAGCATATGTTGTTTTAGAACCTCTCTGCATTAATTGTGCCTCATTGCTTTCAGTTTTTATTCACAATTTGTTTAGTGTCCCAACTTTTTTGGAATCCGGTGTGTATTTTGTAGGGTGGCTCTCGTCATGTTACGTAAATGTGTTCTCTGTACTAAAGCTACATAGGCTACTGCATGTGTAATGTAATTATTGACTTACTCCTCCCAGTTTAAAAAAAAGTGTTTGGTCAGTTCATATGCAAATATTGCATGTTTATTTGAATGTGGAGTGGGTAAATGAGATCCTATCGGTCAGATCCAAAGTGACAAACCTCAAGTCATAAGCTTCATGAGAAAGTTAATGCATGGACAGGCCCCATTTAATTACAAGTCTATTATTTTAACTTAATTCATGACAGATTTAGTATGTTTTATAAAAATGAGTAGTTTTCGGTTCTTAGATCTGATAGGCAGAGCGTTTGTCCAGCCATGACATTACTGACAAAAATGCACACTGCTATACATTCGTATTAATGCGTGATAGATAATTTTTCCATTGTTTTTTATAAACTGTGTTCTGTCATTTGGCCACTTATAAGGCAGTATTTGATTGGTAAAGAAACTGGAAACGTGTTACTCAGCGATCAGCATTTACTTTACAAACTGGACTAGATTACATTGCAAAAGACCAGTTTATTAATGATTTTGCTTTTAATAAACGCATTTATGAGTCAATTTTTTTGGTGTGTTTGTAACAGTTTTATAAAGACTATAAGGCACTTGAGGTTGTGCATTTACACTGCTCAAAAAAATAAAGGGAACGCTTAAACAACACAATGTAACCTCCAGACCTCCATGGTATAATAATTTAGATTTCATTTTGATAATTTTTATGTTATTTTGTTCTCAATGCATTCCACTGTCTACTAAATAAATATTTTAACTGAATATATCTAAATATCTTATTCATTTAGATCTAGGATGTGTTTTTTTAGTGTTCCCTTTTTTGAGCAGTATATTTCCAATAATGCTTTATTCCCATGATTTATTCCCAATAATGCACGCCCTCTCATGCCTTTTTGCTTTAATCCCCATGCCCATTAAGGGGAAAATGTTACGGGCAGATACAACCAATACAGGGCGCCAATCTATTGCTGTCACACACTAATTCTCACAGACACACAGTATATAGGGGGAATTTAGTCCATTGTTTTTTGGACTGTGGGAGGTTACTCAAGGAAACCCATGCATACATGGGAAGAAACTGCACCCATATATTAAAAAAAATGAAGGGAAAGCTAAAATAAAATCCTAGATCTCAATGAATAAAATATTTCAGTTGTTCATTTAGTAGATAGTGGAATGCGTTGAGAACAAAATATCTCATGTCTGGATTTAGAATCGTACTCAAAATCAAAGTGGAAAATCAAATGACAGGCTGATCCAACTTCAGTAGAAACTCCTCAAGACAAGTTCAACCCTCTATGTCTCCTGGTATCTGCTCCATGCTCTGGACACTGTGCTGACAGACAGAACAAACCTTCTTGCCACAGCTGGCATTGATATGCCATCCTGAATAAGCTGCACTACCTGAGCAACTTATGTGGGTTGTAGACACCGCCTCATGCTGCCTCTATGGTGAGAGAACTGACCAAATGCAAAATTGACCAAAACATCAGGCAGAAAGGATGAGAACAGAGAAAAGGGGTGTGGTCACCACCTGCAGAAGCAGTCCTTTATAGGGGGGTCTTGCTAAGTGCAAGTCATTTCTACCTGTTGTCTGTTCCATTTGCACAACAGCAAGTGAAACTGATTCACAACCAGTGTTGCTTCCTAACTGGACAGGTTGACGTCATGGAAAGAGTGGTGTATTTACAAAGAAGGAAAGAAATGTGTTACACGCAGATATTTTATTAGGTTCTTTTATTGTGAATCTGATTTGATGTCAAACCCATGGCCATTCAGTACACATTACAATTTGACAGTTTGCTTGCTCTTTAGAGGTTCTGCCTCATAAGACTTTAAAGCTGCTTTGTTACAACGTACTGTTGTAAAAAGCATTATATAAAGAAATTACTTGAACTTGAGTTTAACTCAAGCGGTCACAATGAAGTTTTCTTGTCGTACTTGCTGCACAGAAAGTGCTGTTGTCAGTACTACACCTGACTCTTCTTTCCAAACATATTTTCATCTAGTTCTTTTCATGCACTCCATACTCGCCTTCTTTTGCTCCTACTATCTCTGTGGTGGCTGTTATATCTCTTTGGACAGTCATCTTTTTTACTCTTTTTTTCCTGGCTTTTACATGTGCACATCCTTCTTGTTTTGCTGAAGTGTTTCTTCTCACTGTTGGCACCCACAAGACTAAACCTGTTCCACTAGCTCGATACACTATCTCAATATCACAACAGACATGTACCAATCAGCAGCCCGTTTCATCTTATTGCTTTTTTCTGAGATTTGTTGCATGGTCTCCTGCTTTGCAGCACATAGTTTATGTAACACTCTTATGTTAAGTTGCACAGTAATATGGTACGTTTGGTCCTCATACTGCATTTTACCTTTTAAATAGCAGTTTCTTTATGAGCTTTGTGACTGATGCATTATGCATGGACAAAATTTAGAGATCAACATGAAATTAATGGGTGGGTGTTCCATTTTATTTTTTTATCACACACACACAATATATATATATATTACATTACACTATTTACAAGTCAAAACTTAATACTTTCTAGCCATTTTATAAAGTATAAACGTTACAAAAAAAATAAAATAATGAAATGCTGGTATAAAAAAAAAGAGTTATATTGTGTACTTCTAATTTAAAAAGTCATAAGCAGAACCCTATGTGCTAGAGCAAAGGCCTGCATTTTACAATCAGTGTGTTTCAGTGGTTTCTTTCTGTAAAACATTTCATGCATAGATATTTTAATGTTACTAATAATTTTTGGGATGGTCAGCAAAAACGTTTTTTGATTTGTCATTAAGATTGGTTAAAGGAGTTCTGTCAGATAATGTGTGAATCACCAAGCAAATAAATACAAACACCTCAATACATCCATCCATTATCTTTCTCTTATTTCTCTAGTAGGGTCACGGTGAGGTTCCGCATGCCCATCCAGGGGAGAACTTCTCAGGCGCTGGGCAGATACACTCAGGACAGGGTGTCAATCTATCGCTGGGCATACACTCACATATCCACACTCACTGTACGGGGCAATTTAGAGCATTTAATTTACCTGAAATCCATGTGTTTGGACTGTGGGGGGAAGACTGAGACAACCCACGTGGACACAGGGAGCACATGGAAACTCCACCCAGATCGGAATCCCCAACACTTAGAGGCGAACATGCTAACCACTAAGCCACCGTGCCGCCCCTAGCTAAATACATTATTATGAAAATGTAATTTTATGTTTTTCAAGTGTGTGTGTGTGTGTGTGTGAGAGAGAGAGAGTCATTACATTATCTGATATGTTGTGAAATGACTGATTTTGTGAAGTGCACACTCGTCTTTACAACATAGCCCACAATAAATACAGTTTAACACATACATAACATATAAAATAAACATATTTACACAACAGAACACGTCATTTTCTAGTAGACAAAATAGTAACAGACGAAAAAAAAAAACTGGAGACCACCTGCTCCTGTTGACTCCACTTCAGTTCTGGATCAGTTATATCTGCAGACTGTCCAACAAGATTTTGTACACAGAACTACTGAACATTAAAAATGGGATAGTTAGCAAAGTGATTGGCTTTACATTCTACTGTGTGAAAACTGCATAAACTGTAAATACATTTAGGCATTTTTTGTGATTCTGCAAAAATAGTCTACGTTAAAATATGCGAATTAGATTAGCTTTTTTTGAAATTGATAAATACAAAGCAATGTTTCCGTAAGTGTATGATGATCAATGTGATTTACTATTTTTACTACTATAACCATGAGAACACAAGAGAAAAAAAATGAAGACCATCAACATCCTAGAAACATGATTTTGCGATATTTTTCAGCATGTGCTATTATTTAAGCACAAATTTTTATCCAACCTCAACAAAATCATTAGTTTGAAATTTTATACTTACAAAATACCATTTCCTATTTTTATTACAGGATAAGCAGAGGTAAGCAGCAACCATGACATGACGAGATGTAAAAGCAACTTATCTAGGACTGACTGACAATTTGAAAAGTGTAGATGAATGGTTCAAGTCAGCAGTTGCAACTCTTTTCTCTCTCTGCCTCCTCCTCGGCAGGATACAGGACTTTGGCTGTGAAGCCACTTTTGACACCATCCCATCCGTCACGTGTCGTGATTTCTCCCATCTTCATTAGCTCATAGATGTCACGTGCCAGCAGCTCAAAGGCTCGCTCCACATTACTGTTGTGTTTAGCCGATGTTTCTACATAACGCACACCAAGTTCAGCCGCTAGTTGTTCCGCCTCTTCACATTGCACTTTGCGTTCACGAGTCAGGTCGCTTTTGTGACCAATCAGAATGTAGACCATGTGATGTGGTAGGATGTGCTCACAGACCTCACGGTGCCATTCACGTACATGCTCAAAACTCTTGCGATTGGTCAGGTCAAAGACCAAAAGTCCCCCTACGGAGTTCCGGTAGTAGGAGGTTGTGATGGACCTGGAATGGGGGGAAAAAAAAAAAAAAGAGTAGCTAAAAACACAACTAAAAGGTAAGAACAAACAAAAATATAAACGTTAAAACCATTAAAAAAACATCATTTATATCGGTAAACATAAGATTTACAGTTATGTACGAACAGGCATGTCCAAAGTCTGGCCTGTGGGCCAATTAATGCACACTCACACAGCCACACACACAAACACACACTATACGGGGCAATTTTAGAGCATTCAATTTACCTTAAATCCATGTTTTTGGACTGTGGGACATGGGAAGAACATGGAAACTCCAGGGTGGACTGATATCTTAGTTATCTTCATGTGGGATAAGGCTGATTCACATGAACAGGTTAATCCAAAAAATGCCTTCAAGAATCTGGCACATCTTTTTATGTTTGGATAATTGTCTTCAGCCAGCAAGTTCCAAAACAGCCCAACATAGGCCCTTGACGTCATTTAAATATCACTTTGCAAGACATGTCTAGCCATGAAATTATTGACATACAGACCAGTTACAGACATTTTTTATATTGCTTCCAATATTTTTAAAATAATCTGGCACATTTACATAAATGTGAACTGTCAATTGTAAATAATGTCACGGCTAGACATGGTACTTTCCTGCATGGAAAGTTTCAAGAAGAAAACCACTGCTGCAATTGCAATTTTGCAATTTTTCCAAAACACATCTTGATATTCCCCAAGACTTTTGGAAAAACATTCTGTGGACCGATGAGACAAAAGTTGAACTCTTTGGAAGGTATGTGTCCCATTACATCTGGCATAAAAGAAACACTGCATTTTAGAAAAAGAACATTATACCAACAGTAAAATATGGTGTCCTGACCTAAGTCCTATTTAAGATGCTGTGGTATGACTTTAAAAAAGCCGTTCACATTCGAAAGCCCTTTAATGTAACTGAATTAGCACAATTCTGCAAAGATGAGTCGGCCAAATTCCTCCAGAACTCTGTAAAAGGCTCATTGCAAGTCAATCGCAAACGCTTGATTGCAGTTATTGCTGCTAAGGGTGGCCCAACCAGTTATTAGGTCAAGGGGGCAATCACTTTTTTCACACAGGGCCATGTAGGCTTGGATTTTTTATCTCCCTTAAAAATAAACACCTTCATTTACTTATTGCATTTTGTGTTTACTTGTGCGGTCTTTGACTACTATTTAAATTGGGTTGATGTTCTGTAAAACATGCAAAAAAAAAAAACAGGAACTATGGAAGGGGCAAACATTTTTACACCACTGTATATAAATAAGTTCAAGTAGTTTATTTATATAGCGCTTTTTATAACAGTGTGTTGGCACAATGCAGCTTTACAGAGTTCAAAGCCTAAACCCCCAAGGATCAAGCCGAAGCGACAATGGCAAGAAAAAAAATCCTTGTTAAAAGGTTTTTAGGCAAAAAACCTTGGGAGGTCCAAAGCTCAGTGGGGGCTCATCCTACTTGAGTGGCCGGGCAGAATCACAGTGTAGGATTGTATAGAGATGAGTCCATATGTGTCCATATTTAACAATAGTTAAAATTATATAAACTATATGAATCTATTGGGTCCATCCCCCAGGACTGAAGTCCAACAGAAGTCCAGGTTCCATCCCATAATCATCTTATCCGCAGTGCTCCGGCAATGCCATAGACAAGGAGATGGGGACACCTCAAGATGGCTGATCCGAAAATGACATTGGCTGGGATTCTTTCTGAAAAAGTAGGCACTTAAAAAACTTCCAGAATTGAATGCTCTAAATTGCCCCAATATTTAGTGTATGTGTGTGTCTGTTTGCCCAGCAATGGATTGGCTACTGTCCTGGGTAATTCTGCCAAGCGTTATCCAGTTGTACATACAGGGATTGGACGACAAAACTGAATCACCTGTCATTTTAGTGTGGGGGGAGGTTTCACGGCTAAATTGGAGTACACCATACTAATAAATTATTGTGGTCTAAAAACCAGGTGTTTCATTGTCCAACCCCTGTAGATATGGACCTTGTGTCTATATACCACAAGCTGCTTTGGGCTTTGTGGGTTTGCTTTGTCATTTTAAGTGCGTATCCTTTACCATTTTCATTATTACAGCTCCCCCACCCCCCAAAAAAAACAATAAATTACCGACCCCTGATCTAGAGCATTCAATTGACCATTGACCTAGAATTCAAGTTTTTGGAATGTGGAACGAAACCAGAGAACCCGGAGGAAGCCCCATACACACAAAGAGAACATGGAAACCCAGATTGGGATTCAAACCGGGAATCCTCAGCCCATAGAGACGAATGCATATGCATGCATATGTATGTTTAAGTGTGTTGTAAGAGCTATTTTTCAAACTAAATTGGTTTGGTTTGTGTTCCATAAAGTGGGTCACATTTTAATGACCATGAGAAAATGTGGATCCTGGGTTGAGACCAGTTGGGAGCCCCTGGTTTAGTGGGTACATCTTTTAAAAACTCCAGCATCACTGCAATGAAGAGGCTCATCCACCAACCCAAAAGCACCTGCTCTGTGAGGGACAACCATTCCTTACAGGGTAAAAAAAGGGAGGGGGGCGGGGGGGTCCTCACATGGATCACTTAGAAAAAACATTGTGGGATGATAAACGTCAAGTGAGGAAGCCATTTTGGCATCGATTTGGAATGCATATTTGCATCAGTATGCGACATACAAAATGTACAAGGGCTTATAATGGGATAGATGCTGCATGTTATGTATTTATGATATTGCGCTTAATAACGAAAGATGCGCAAAAACATACAGGTTCCTTGACGCGCCGTTTCGCCATCCCAGCACTGAACGTCAATTCTGCTAACACAACGTTTCTGTATTGAATTCAAAGGCCGTACCTGAATCGCTCCTGACCGGCGGTGTCCCAAAGCTGCAGTTTGATCTTCACTCCCGGCTCGATATCGAGAGACCGCGCATAGAAATCTACCCCGACCGTCGGATCTGCCACGTCGCTGTAAACCCCGTCCGTAAAGCGCTTCAGCAACGAAGACTTCCCGACTGTGGAATCGCCGAGCAGGATGATCCTAAACTGGTACTGCCAAAGAATATCCATCGCATGGCGAGCGGCGGAACAAAGCGGCGGACCCGGGGTCTGACAGCAGAGCCGACAGGCGCGAGCGGACCGCGAGGGGCTGAGCCGGCGCGAGTGATGTTACGGTCACGTGACTTTCCTAAATCCACCTGTACTGAAGCCTGAAAGTCAGGTTCTCAAAAGAATGAGATGGCCATTTACTTTAAAAAACGTGCTGGATTTTGATTAAATGAAAATATTTTTTTTTGTCATTATTAAGTAAATTGCTATCTCATTATTTTGAGATACTAGGTTGTTGTTTTTAGACACCACGTCATTATTTTGAGATTATATGTCATAATTTTAAGAGATGATATGTCTGGTCCCACCATGGAAAAATTCACTTTCTCAGATAACATATGATTTCATATACTAAATTGTTATTTTGAGATACTGGCTTATTTTGAGATACTAATTTGTTATTTTGCGATACTAATTTGTTATTTTTCATATATTAAGGACTATAGTTAGTCCTTAATATATGATCTTATATACTAAATTGTTATTTTGAGATACTAAGGCGTTTTTTTTGAGATACTAATTTGTTATTTTGAGTTACTAAGTCGTTACTTTGACATACCAAGGCGTTATTTTGAGAAACCAAGTCCTTATTTTAAGATACTAAGTTATTATTTTAAGATACTATGTCATAATTATAAGATATACCAAATATTCCTTTACTGGTCATTATTTGAGACACTTATTTGTATTTGGCGATACTAAGTCATAATTATGAAATACTAAGTTATAACTTTGAGATACTAAGTTATTACTTGGAGGCATTTAGTCATAATTTTGAGATATTATTATTTCATTATTTTGAGAGATTAATTTGTTATTTTACGTTACTAAGTCGTTGTTTTGAGATACCAAGGCATTATTTTGAGATACTAAGTCATAATTCTGAGATACTATGTCATCACTTTAAGATAAGATATGCCTTTACTGGTCCCACCATGGGGAAGTTCACTTTTCAGATTAGATATCTTTTGATATACTTAATTTTACTTTTAAAGATACTAAGTCATTATTTGAGACACTGATTTGTTATGTGAGGATACTTAGTCATAATTCTAAGATATCAAGTCATAATTCTGAAATTCCAAGTCATTATTTTGAGATACTAAGTTGTTACTTGGAGACATTAAGAACTCAAACCTATGCGCCCAAAACAGCGCATAACAGAAGAGCAATGTACATCCCGCATGTGCATAATAATTAAGTACATGCAAAACAGGTAGGTTCTGATTGACCTTTGTAAAAAGTATGTTAGTCAGTCAATTTTTTTTTGACTGAGAGAAGGAGTGCCAAGGCAGAGGCAGGGAAAGACTTTTAAAGAAGAAAATACAAAATTAATTTCACCTCCAACAACTTGGAAGTACACCCGTTAATACACCTTACACAGGGACCGTTTTTTATTCACAAATGTGTTTTTTTTTTTTCACTTCAAAACATTGAAAAAATGCATAGCGAACTAAGTTTTTTTATTATAGAGGAGTCTATATTATGTATATGACAATTAAAACACCTCAAACCATGCAATTATTACAAAATTGCCCTTCTAAATGTAATAAGACTGAGAACCATAATAAATTAATAATAATTCAAATTAAATATCCAGCGGCAAGGTGGCTAAGTGGTTAGCACGTTCGCCATGCACTGAGCACTGGGAATTCCAGGTTCGAATCCAAATCTGGGTGGAGCTTTCATGTTCTCCCTGTGTTTGCGTGGGTTTCCTCTGGGTTCTCCAGTTTTCTTCCCACATTCCATAAACATGGATTCAATGTAAATTGAATTCTCAAAATTGCGCCATTTATTTTGTGTGTGTAAGTGTGAACTTATATTAAACGGTCCCCTGCCAAAAGTCACATGATTTCGGGATTCCATTATCAAAACACTCCTTGTCATTACTCCGTGAAGGAAAATCAAAGATCTGATCAAAATATTGTTTTGCAAAAACAAACTACTGAGACTCATTGACTTGTACTTGAAAATGCTGGTTTAAAATGTATAAACAGGTAAAAAAAAAAAAAAAAAATACATTAAAATTTGGCTGAATTAATAAAATAGAAATTTGAGTTGAAATTAAAATGGACTCGCTTTAAAGTGGGCGTGTGGACTTTCATCCAAGGTAGAAACTGATGTGAAAATATGGCTCTGTCCATCTGTTCCACCCAACATTAAATCAGCAGCTGGATACAGCTGAGTCCCCCCTCCTATTATCAGGATGTGTTAATGTAAAATCATCCTCATGTAGGTTAGTGAGGACGTGTCAGGGCTTGTTTAAGAGCTGGACTAGGAATTACAGCATTATTACAACACATTTCAAGTGTTGCGGCAAATTTTTTATAGGTTTTAAGTGCGGCTTTCATGACTGTTAGCTGTTGGTCAAATGCTTTAGCCTGTTTTGCCTAACTTTATTTAGAAAGAGCGCTGGACCGATTTTAAGCACTGAGTAATACAATGGGCTTTTGATGAAGGTGTTAATAGCAGTAGGTAGTTTGTCCAATCAAGTCAGGTTATATTTAACAGGCTCTTATCTTAAAGTATAATTGGATATCACGTTGAATTGTGCCCAATGGGTTCCATCTTAAAACTGAAATGGGATATTGTAATTGGTGTGATAACCTTAAATTATTAATAAATCATTTTTATCACGCTCGTGAGTTCACCAAAAAACTGTGATAGATGAGTATTATTAAATTATGAATATTTTCTCACAATGGAGAACCAGTAGGCTGTAGGAGTTTTAAATATTAATATTATATGTAATAATATTGATTGTCTCCTCTGCATCCTATTATCCAACAACAAAATAAATAGGAAATAGTTGAAGGATTGTTGCGTGTTTAAATATTTAGTATCTGTCTCCAAAGATATTCTTTATAGAAAGGTAACCTTGTATTATATGAAGTTAAATTCTCCTCAAGGTTTAAATCTTAGGAATCTGACTTAGCAGTACCTTTTAAACTTACAAACGTATGCATTTGTCAGCGGCTCTGATACATGTTCCTTTGATATACTAAATAGCACCAGTTAGGTTGCAGTTGGGAACCAGTTCTAGGCTAATCTCAGTTCCTTAGATTAATATGCAACGACACATTATTGATATCCGGTGTGGTGGGATCACGCCCCTGTGATACTTTGTTAAACAAAGGAGAGCTTGAGGCTGATATGTAGACCTGTTTATTTATACCTGAGACGAAGATTCTGTGATATATGTGAGAAAAACGTTCAAACTCTTGTGGCAACCTTTTGTTAGAACATGCTAATAGATGTTTTATGCCAGAAACATACACTATTTATGAATGCCTTATGTCACATTTAAGCTTAAAGCACATGCCCCATAATTACTTATCTTAAAAGCATAACAAATACCGGTCTTTTAATCTGATTGGCTGAGCCATATGTTCAGCCATGACATTATTCACAATAATGCAGATCTCTGACCAATTCACATTCGTATCAGAGTGTAATATACAACACAATATTTTCCTGATGTTTTTTAAGAACTGAGTTCTGTAAGTTGATTGTCACACCCGTTACTCGCAGTTAGCATTCACTTGTGTTGTGAAAAATCAGTTTGTTGGCGATTTTGCTTTCAATGCTTTTTGGTATTATAGTGTGTTTGTAACCGTTAAAAGCAATCAGGCACTCGAAGTTGTGTATTGAATAAGAAATGTAACTGTACTCTGCTTTGCATTTACAACACCTCATTCCTGTGATCTACTGACAATAATGCATTCTCTTTTGTGCCTTACTGCTTAATAAAGTACTTAATTATATGGCGTTTTATTGTCATTTTTAACTACTCCAGTCTTGTTTGTATGTTTTTTTGTTGTTGTTTGTATTTGTTTGTATATGTTTTTTACTACTGTATTTTATTTGTTTTGTTCTATTATTATTCAACTTTTTATTAATTTATTGTATATATTTGTGTTATAAAATTTTCCCCTGTGATTAATAAAGGTATCTGATCTAATCTTCATCAATAAAACATCTTTTTTTCATAAAAGTGAGGGGAGGGGGTATTGGGGGGTACACGCCCTGTCCTGGGTGTATCTGCCCAACACCCAAGACGTTCTCCCCTGGATGGGCATTTTATGTCATCAACAACTGAAAGACAAAAGAAATGACAAATATCGATCAATATATTTAAACAATATTTATTGTTGAATGAATTATTTATAAGAACTTTGGGGTGTTTTGGAGGAGCGAGTCGGGAAACGTTTTCCTCCACCAGCATCACGTAGTGACCGGGCCACTATCCTGCAAGAAGAATGGCTTCATCCCTCTGACCACTGTGTAGGACTTGTATATGTCATTCTCAAGACTAATTGATGCTGTATTGGCTGCAAAAGGAGGCCCTACACCATACTAATAAATTATTGTGGTCTAAAAACAGGTGTGTTTCATTGTCCAACCCCTGTAGATTCTGATTAGTTAGGTTACTTTTGTCATATTTGTGTAAAAGCTTGTTATATTTCTATGTGCTTTAACTTTTGCGTAGTGAAGATTCATTTATTGTCAAGTAACTGATATCTTAGCTGACTACATTAAGTATCTTGCCCATCACTACCTACACATTTAAATCACCATTATATCTCAGTAAAAATAACATTTCACTGTTTAAACCTCTTTTATTAATGAGATATAATTACAGTCCGTGTGTCTGTATGACGTTTCTTTATTTTTATGGCTATGACAACAACCACGCTCAACGTTCCAACGTTGTTGGAAAAGTTCCATTATACTCTGTGGACAGTAGATTGTTTATAAAACCTAGAAAGTAGCGTTTTTCCCTCCCACAACGTTATTTCTTTATTTTTACAGCTTTAAAAAGCTCCAAGTGCGCTTTAACGAAGTACTACGTTCTAGATGGCGTTAATTTTGCCAACATGCAAAGTGTTATTTTTTTTATTTTCTTAGGTTTTAGTTTTACATACTTTCGAGAAGGGAAGTCAGAATAAAGCGTGTGAAGTAATTATTTTATTAAATCGCACTATAGAGCGAGGATTGCATTTGTTTAGATTTGCTACGTCGTTTTGTATAGCTTTGTTAATTTCAGCCCTCGTTGCTAACAAATTAGTGCACTTCGAAATAAGCTGAACGCGATTTGAAACATACCCCTGAATTCTTTATTGCCATTCACGTTGTAGTGATATGACACTATACTATACAGGCCGTTTTTTAATATATGTTTAGTCGCTCCTTTGTGTGTATGTTTTGTGTATTTGTATTATCTATTTGTTATTCGTTTGGACAGGGACGCATATAATTTGTCGACACAACTCTAGTTTGTGCACTATAAAATTATATTTATCATTAACAAGTGCACTACGTGGGAAATGTAGTTTCGATCACACGGTTTATTTTGAAAGGCAAGTTCTTCTTAACTGGTGGACTATCAAGTGATGACGGGTTGGTTTAGAACACGAGCCGCCTCTTTGTCCCGCCTTTGCTTCCAGTGCAAGCACTATTTCCGCTAGGCCGTCGTGTGCCCTGCGGAAGACAGACTGAAAACACCGGAGTGATTTTGCCAAAAGTGGCCAATTCGGGCCATAAACACATTGTTGTGTGGGAGAAGGACTGTAAACAGTACACAAGCAACCTGAAGGTGATATAAATACGGGAGTGTGCGGGGTATCCCGGTCCCTTTAACCCTTTGAGCCGCTGAAGTCGGCGGTGGCGAGGCGTAGGAGATGGAGCCCGCAGCGGGCAAGGGGAGAGCGTCGGGCCGCCTTCTGGTGTCCACCAGTCTGGACGCTAAAGACGAGCTAGAGGAGGTACAAATAAACTCAATTTTATCCCTTATTATCACTTAGGACTAAATAAGACCGTGATTAAAGTAATGTTTGTAATATTCAAATATTTTGCTATTGCACACGTTTCTCCTATTGTACAGATGCTTTGTAAATGTGTACATTGTACATTACATTAGGCTTGATACATGTTTGTAAAACTGTTAACAATTTCTGGTAAATTTACTTAGATTTCAGGCACTTGATCAATAGACCACTTACTGACCGATTCAAATAGTTGTCATATCGTAATGTTTTGCACTGAAACCCATGTTCATCACAGAGTACACGTGTTTCATGCATTTATAATAACTCACAGTGCAGTTTGTGAGCTACCAATGTTACTAATAACATTCATTCATTCATTCATTATCTTCCGCTTGTTCCTTTATGAGGGTCGCGGGGGGGGGGGGGGGGGGGGGGCCCC
>JAOUQT010270317.1:0-17004 GCA_025769995.1 Xyliphius kryptos | reverse complement strand
CTGGCGCATCTGTGACCAAGACAGCAAGTCTTTGTGATGTATCAAGAGCCACTTTGGGGTTTTTTGGAGGAGCAAGTCAGGAAACATTTCCTCCACCTGGCCGCTATCCTGCAAGAAGAATGTCTTAAAATCCCTCTGACCACTGTGCATTGTCATTCCCAAGATGAATTGACGCTGTATTGGCCGCAAAAGGAGGCTCTACACCATACTAATAAATTATTGTTGTCTAAAACCAGGTGTTTCAGTTTCATTGTCCAACCCCTGTACATACATGTTCTTGTGTGATTATCTTTATAAATAAATGTGATACCTACTGCTCTGGCAAGCCAATATCATCAGTAAGACCAAGGACAATCCAGAATGTATTTATGTTTGTATTGTTTATCATTTAACATCATTTTCAGCATCAGTTGCTATTTCATGACATGGTTACAGCTATACACAGGTTAATATACACAATACCCAAGTATAGTGACAATTCAGCATCTCCAAATTACCTAACATGCATATATTTGGAATGTGGGACTGTGGGATAAAAGCAACGGACCCGGAGCAAGCCAGTGCAAAATTAGGTTAAACATGTAAATTCCAAACAGACATTTCTCAGACCAGGGAAGCAAACCTGGGTCCTTCTTCGTGTGAGCACTACTCACTGCATTGCACATTAAACAGAGACGCATTCTAGAATAGAAAAAGGCATAGCCATGCAACTCTGTCTATATGAGATCTATATATGCATTTAGCAAGCTCAGTGACCATTAAAAATATACATATTTCGAGAGGCAACCATAATGAACTCTAGGAACTGGAGAGATCCAGAGCACATTTTTTGACCAGATAACTCAAGACAAAAAGTACACTGGGTGTAGCCATTTCAGGGGCAGTCTCTTTAAAAACATTATAACCAGTGAATGCGTGTGATTATTTACAGGTGCTGGTTATAAAATTTGAATATCATGTAAAAGTTGATTTATTTTCATAATTCCGTTCAAAAAGTGAAACTGTATACTATACACATTTGTTACACACAGACTCATATATTTCAAGTGTTTATTTTTTTTATTTGATAATTATAACTGACAACTAATAAAAAACCCAAATTCAGTATCTTAGAAAATTAGAATATTACTTTAGACCAATTAAAAAAAGGAATTTTAGAAATGCTGGCTAACTGAAAATTATGAACATGAAACGTATCAGCATGTTGCAAAATGACCCCCGTAACACAGATGTGGAGACAAGTGCAAATTTAATTAGTGCACACAAAACCAAAAAGCTGATTGCAGCTTTCCTAATTAGCTTTATGGGAGGCTGGTCAGAGTGCCTTCGTGTAACTCAATTAGAGTGTGTGCAGAGCAGAGACGTGACAGAACCTCCCTCAAGGGGCTAACTCTGGAAGTTCTGCACCGTCTTCGGTATGCTGCCCATTTCATGATGGTAATGGCTTTTGTTAACTTTCGGTGATCGAGAGCCCAGACTCTCTCACTCTTCTTAAATGAATCATTAACTACTGGGTTATCTGTGGGATTAGCGTTTCGATAGGTATAGTGGTGGTTGATATTCAAGAAAACACTGGAACTGTGTGAGTTCAGTAGCAGAGTGGTGTAAAGAATTTTGTAAATATTCTGCCCATGGTAAGTATCTGGCCCAATCCCAGGGTCTGTGTTGACAAAACATGCTGAGGAACTTTATGAGTTCCTGATTGGCTCTCTTAGCTTGTCCATTGGCCTCGGGATGATACCCAGTAAGACTTACTGAAATACCTCATTTGTCCATGAAATTAGTCCACGCTCTGGAGGTAAATTTAATTCCCACATCCTCAGGGAGATCAAAATAACAAAACACTAATAAATAAAACTAATAATAAAACACAGCCTTGGTCATCTCCATAGCTGTGGGCAAGCCTTTCAGTAGGAAGAACTGTACTGACTTTGAAAACCAATTGAAGACAACCAGAATAGTGTTGTTACCTTCCAAGGTTGGTAGGTCAGTTACGAAATCTAGTGCTATGTGGAACCATGGCAGTTCAGAAATAGGTAAGGTCAGTAATTTATCAGCTGGTAGAGTTTGGGGGGTTCGAGGGGTCTTGGCTTGAGCACATACGGAGCATGATTTAATGAACTCATAAATTTCCTTGCTCATCTTGGGCCACCAATACTTGGAAATAATAAGTTCCAGAGTGCGTCAAGTCCCTGGATGACCTGAACCTAGAGTTACATGAGCCCACATGATGAGCCCACATGATTGGATATAGTTTGGATGGTTCTTATTGTGTGTGCAGAGTTCATGGAGGTAAAAGTGTCCATGCAGCGTTCACTATGATCACAGCTACAGGAAAAAAAATTCCTGAGCCTGCTGGTGCGGGAGCGGAGGCTCCTGTAACACCTGCCAGGTGGGAGGAGAGTGAAAAGTTTGTGGTTCAGATCAGAAACGTTCTTGATGATGTTTCTCACCCTGCCAGGCAGAATTTGTAGTAAATGTCCTGGATGGTGGGTAACTGGGTACCTTTGATGCGTTGGGCCGTCTTCACTACTCACTGGAGTGCTTTCCAGTCAGCAGCGCAGCAGTTGCCGTACCATACCGAGATGCAGTTGGTGAGTATGCTTTCAATGGTATAGCAGTAAAAGTTCACTAGGATCCTGCGAGATAGGTGAACTTTCTTCAGGCTCCGAAGGATGGAGGAGTTCAGAGACCAGGTGAGATCACTAGAGATGTGGATGCCGAAGAACTTAAAGCTGGACACCTGCTCTACTGCAGCATCGCTGATGTAGATAGGAGAGTGCAGGCTTCTAGACCTCCTGAAGTCCATGATATCTCCTCGGTTTTCCTTGTATTAAGCTCCAGGTTGTTGTCTTGGCACCATAAAGACAGATGCTGTACCTTATCCCTACAGGCCGTCTCGTCGTTGTCTCTGATCAGGCCGATTTCCGTGGTGTCATCCGCAAACTTGACTATGGTGTTAGAACCATAAACAGGCACTAAGTCATGGGTACAGGATCGGGCTCAGTACACAACCTTGTGGAACGCCAGTGTTCATGATGATGAATGCTGCACTGAAATCAAAAAACAGCATTCTGACATAGAAGTTCTGACAGTCCAGGTGGGAGAGTGCAGTATGAAGCGATGTGGAGATGGCATCCTCAGTTGACCTGTTGCCACGGGAGGAAAACTGATGTGGGTCCAGTGTAGCAGGCAGGCAGGATTTAAAGTGAGAAAGAACTAGTCTTTCAAAGCACTTGGAGATGATTGGGGTAAGTGCGACAGGGCAGAAGTCGTTCAGGGCTAAAGCAGTTGAGTGCTTTGGCACTGGCACATTGGTGGCAATCTTGAAGATGGTTAGGACAGCTGCCTGGGCCAGCAACAGATTGAAAATGTGTGCAAAAACACTAGATAGCTCCTCTGCACAAGCTCTTAGCACCCGGCTAGGTACACCATCAGGACTAGCTGCTTTTCATGCATTCACTCTGCTCAGCAACTGAAGCACGGTTGGTGGATGGAACAGTGCAGGGTGGTTTAAAGTCAATCTTGTATGCTTTGCCACATACGCCGGGGGTCAGACGAGCTGAAGTGCTCCTCAATCCATTGTTTGTAGCAGTGCTTGGCCATAGAGATCACTTTCTTCAGGTTTGCTCTGGCAGAGCTGTAAGCATCCCGGTCTCCAGACCTGAAGGCAGCATCTCAGGCTTTGAGCAGGTAACGAAACTCTCTGTTCATCCAGTGCTTCTGGTTAGGTTACTATTGTTTTTAGTGATGTCACTCTGTCCACACAGTTGTTGATATGTTCCAGGACAGAGTTGGTGTAAATGTCGATGTGTGAGTCTATGGTGGACCTGACTAAGAGACAGTTAGCTACATGTTAAAACGTGCTGTAAAACAACACTGTATTCAAATGCTAGTAGACCTGCTCCTACATAAAAAAACACTATAAACTGTCACTGTCTGGTGTTTTTTTTAAAAACGATTTGTACAGTTTTATAATTATTTAATGCATTTTGCAGAGTTCTTCTGGAGAATTTGACTCTTACACTTGCTTGTTTTTGTGCAAACCGTTTGACTTGCTGTATCAGACTTACTGTATCAGACTTACTGTATCAGACTTACTGTATCAGTACTGTTTCACAAAGATCACAGTAATATTTTGGACAAGATTTAAAAAAAGTAATGGTCCATAAATCCACATGTGCATGAACTGGAATTCCTTTTAGTTTTGTCTGGTGCTTGTATCACCATGGACCACACAGCATAGTCAATGTTTCTGTGCAGGAAAAAAAACACGGTGACACCAAAGAGTCAGTAGGAAAAAACCAGTACTAGTCATAATGTGTATTCAAATGCTTCAAATTTTCATTGAATTTGCAAATACAAATGCAAATGATTGCACATTAACAGTAACAGTTCTTAGGGGAAAATAATCCGCAGCACTGCCATCTATGTCATCTATGTTCTATTCTGAATAAAATATGGAATTTTAAATCATTGCATTCCATTTTTTTTTATTATTTGTTCTTTGTCCCAACTTTTATTAAATAAAGTTTGTACTAAAACTTCTAGTACTAATAATAAAACAACTACATCTACTAAAATCACTACTAATATTAAAACTACTAATACAAAAATAAGCAATCCGATGCTGAACATAAGATCAGACTAGTTTTTATTACACGCAGGACCATTTTCCCAACACTGGGACCTAGGTTCTTTTGATTCTCAGCATATTAACATCATAATTAAACAAATGAACAAAATGAAATCTGAACAAAAAAAACAACAACAACAACAAAAACATCATGTAATAAACAGTACATTTACAACCCATGGTTCAAAACTATAAAAACAAATCAAAAATAATAAATATTAAGAACAAAATCAACTAAGAAGTAAACAAATTATGCACAATATTAATTTTGGGCACAGTTACAAATATTACAATGATAGGGATTTGGTTTAGAAAATTAGACTTAACGGTTTTTATACACTGCGAAGAAAGGTAGGACATTTGTTTATTCATTTCGTAAATTATTCTAAAGTTAAAGTGTGGTTTTGAAAAAAAAAAAAAAAAACCAGGTAATTCAGTTTAAACCCAAATCCTGTTATAGGTTCAGTGTCTTGAATTAGCTCTGAAAAAGCCAAAAAGTAGTTCTTAAGTGCTGGTATTCGGGGATTCGCTGATTCGTCAATAATCCTGAAAGAAAGACAAATGATAACTGTCCCAAAATGAGTGGGAAAAGTTATTAGATAACATTGTCGTCATAGCTTGAAAGTTTGTCCATATCCATTTGAAAAACCCGACCATGTTCAGTCTTAAAGAAATTAATTTTAGTGTAATATAAAGCATGGAATCCTGACCATCTCTTTCCACACACTAGTTTCAGTTCACCTGTTAATGAAGAGTACAGAGCTACACTCGAGTATTATCTGAGATAATGAGACTATTCCGTGTGCATTCCATAACATGCACACACACTAATTTTGCTGTTAATACTTGTCCTCGTGTTTTATTTAGCCTATACAGTGGCTACTTGTGCCATTCATTATCTCATCTTCAAATCCTTTTTTGGTTTACATGAACACACAAACTTCATCTCACGCATGTACACATACACCCAAACTTAATGGCATTACATGTTCACAGTTAACATCTCTCTCACTCACACACACACACACACACACATTCACAAACATAAATGATAAATATAATGAACGTGTGAATTGATAACAGGTAATTCACCTTAACAAAGATTTCCCACTGTGCAATTATAAGCCTAATGTTTGGTTTTGCATTTTCCTCATATGCTCAAGACTCCGTGTCTACGGGTTACTCTTATCCTCACTCAATGTCAGCAGGAGAAAATTACTGATTGCCTTGTAAGCCTTGAAAGAGTGATGTAAGAAAAAAAAACAATCCGACATAAACCTCCCCCTGCATCAGAGGTTCCTCCTTACTTTAGAAAGCAGTGTTGAAATTACACAAAAACTGAGATCGGCATTCTTTATTTCAACCCTTTAAATCTTCTGTCCCCTGTCCCAGCCCCACTTTAATAAAGCTACTTGTATTGTTACAAAAGTGCAAAAAAGCTAATGAGTTCTGTTCATTGGTTAGAGTGCATTTATACTGCAAGCAGGTCAGTCCTCAGTCCTCATCAGGCTGAAATTGGTGCTGCTGCTGCTGGTGGAGTGACGAAGTGTCTGTTTCTACACTTCCCTGCCGACAGAGTGGAAAGAAGAACGTCAGTAAATCTTAAAGAGTACTGTTAAAAAAAGACAATTTTAAATCTCTAGTGTTTATCAAGGGCCTGATCTGGCAAACAGTAATTATACTTCAACTAGAGATTCATACCTCAAACCCTACTAATACCATAGCACCATCACTAAACATACTAGTACTAATACTATTACTAACAATATGCTTCCACTGCCTGCTACTGCTTCATGATGATATTAAAAAGACCTTATCAGTACTGGTTCTGCTACAAATAATAAGAATACTAGTAATAATATTACTTATGCAGCTCCTTTTACTAATAATTACTTTTTATTTGTATTTTTTTTGTCTGCTACCCGGTGTCGCCAAAGCGAATCACTCGCATTACCGCTCTGGCACATGTTTATGTCCGATGCCCCTCCTGAAGCAACCTTTACTCTTTTAGACTTAGGAGCAGACTATTTAACATCCCCAATTCACCTAGCATGCATGTCTTTGGGCTGTGGCGGGAAACTGGAGTACCCGGAGGAAAACCCAAAAAAACACAGGAAGAACATGCAAACTCTAAATTGAGATTTCCCACGTCGCCCCACCTGGGGATCAAACATGGGTCCTTCATGACAATAGTCATTCTTATTAAAGCCTAGTCCTTTTCTTTGAGTTGATATTAACACTCCCTGAAAATTCTACTACTACCAATAATAATAATAAAAACAATCAATACTCTACCTAACACTAACAGGATAAATACTACTAGTCATAATACTACTGCTACTACAGCTACTATTATTAATAACATGAATATGAGTTAGACTAATTCATCCGTCTTATAGAAAATATATTACCACTACTATGATTACAACGACTACTCAAAAAAATGTAAATAAAAATAATAATC
The DNA here is from genome assembly GCA_025769995.1 of Xyliphius kryptos. Lineage (NCBI taxonomy): Eukaryota > Metazoa > Chordata > Actinopteri > Siluriformes > Aspredinidae > Xyliphius > Xyliphius kryptos. Next base: position 9,904 of record JAOUQT010270317.1, on the reverse strand, counting down.
ATTTAAATTGCACCTTGCTCCGGTTACTTTACAAATAGATTATCTACAAATTAGAAACTTACAGAACTGAAAAATGTTATAGTTGGTTAGCACATGCATGCTACTTACGAGGCTGTAAGCGTGGAGTTCAGCACCAGTGTAGTGCGTATTTTATACAGCTGTGCCAGCGTGAGCTTCTTGTGCTGCCCTGATTTTTTTCCGCTGCCCAACTTATCCTCTGAAGAACCACAGTTTGCCTCCTGAGACATGCGGGGTGTAATTTCTCCATCTGAGCCGCTGCGGTCCATTATGCCTTTCTTTTTGTCCCTTTGGTATTTTCGCCGCCTCAGTGTGTTCCTTAACACAGAGGACGGCAAGCTCTGTGCCAGTCGCTCACTCTGTGTTCTGTCAGTATCTCTCTGCTGAGACATGTCTGTGTTAGCTAGATTCAGTTCGGTCAAGCTCCTGCTGTGTGCCAGCCTTTCTGCCCACTCCAGCTGGTAAGAGGCATCAAAACCTTGTGCATAGTCTTCGTCACTGCCCTGTGCTTCCCCTCCGTTGACACGCTGCAACAGATTGTCCTCAGAAAGACACTTATTTACCATCTTCTTGAGACATTGCATGCGAGATTGCACTGGTGGACGCCGTCTGGGTTTCAGATGGGAAGCTACAGAGATTCGAGAGCCAGATGAACTCCTGTCATCAGACTCTTCCTCCTCTTCTTCCTCCTCTTTCTCATCATCTGCTGCTACTTCTCTGCTGTCTCCCTCAGTCTCCTCCTCTGTGCTTTCCTGCTCACTGGTGGGTGTCTGAGTTTGCAGCTCCTGCATCAGTTCCGGGGAAAGTGTGCCATAGGCACTGTCCATTGACAGACTGCGGTACTCTGGATCGAGTTCGGAGCCCTCGGGGGCATGCTTGGAGGGCTGGGACTCTGTGTAGCTGGGGAGAAAAGATTGAACTGTGTCCGAATCTGTTTGCAGATCTGAGCATGCTCCGGAATCCTCAGTTTCCATCATAGACAGCGTCTCTGTGGAGCCGTCAGATTTCCTAAGTTGGAAAAGAGCTTCATTTAATTTATTAATATTTGTAATATTTTAAAACCAAGACAAAGTACTCAGATGAAAATGCTAGATGGACACACATTATTAACCCTGTATTCTTATATGTAGCAATTTCCAATACTCCAATGTTACTGGCAATTAAAGTGCAAGGGGACATTTTAAAACCAGTGGAGAAAAGCGTACCCTGAAGTAAGTTGTCCCTTATTTCCAAGGCGTGGAGAGCTGGCAGTGGAGTTACTGCTCTGCTCACCTCCATCTTCCTCCTCTTGTTCTTTCTCTAGCACTGATTTTTGTCCAGCCTGATGCCGTCGAACCTCCTCGAAACGCAGCCTCTGCAGCTGGGTCTGTGATGTAGGTTGGAGAGGAAAGAAAAGGTCAATTGTGCACTTCTCCGATTGATCATAGACCATAAGATTTGCTTGAAACATTGTATTGCAGTAATAGATGGAAAAACATGCTGTACAAGCACAAACCTTCAAAGTGCTGATCGTATCAATCCAGCTTCGCCCCTGGGAGGCACTGTTGGCTTGGAACGTATAGGCAGCCACAGCACTTTTGAACTCATTGAGGTAGATGAGAACAAAATGACCTATGAAGAGATTGAAGGTTATACCGTTATTATATACACAGCCACTTTATTAAGTACACCTGTTCAAATGCTTGTTAACACATATATCTAATCAGTCACATCACATCACATGGCCACAACTCAACGAATTTACTCATGTAGAGGTGGTCAAGACAGCTTGCTAAAGTGCAAACCTAATAGCAGAATGGGGGAAAAAGTTTAATCAGGTTAAATTAAACTTGGCATGGTTGTTGGTGCCATACGGGCTGGTTTGAGTATTTCAGGAACTGCTGATCTCTTCTGGGATTTACACGGACAACCATCTCTAGTGTTTAAAGAGAATGTGCCAAAAAAGAGAAAATATCCATTGAGGGGAAGTTTTGTGGATAAAAATACCTTGTTGATGAAAACCATCTCTGTTGAAAGTATTCCACAAAGAATTTAGGCAGTTCTGTAGGGAAAAGTGGGGTCAATCATTTACTAGCAAGGTGTACCTAATAAAGTGGCTGGTTAGTGTAAATACAATAACATAAGCACATGTTGCCATTTATTAACCTTTCCAGTTGGTCAACCATATGGTAGCAGCTCAGTGCATCCAATCATGCAGATACTGTTTCGGTACTTCAGTTAAATTTCAAGCAGGATTAAGGTGGCTAAGAAGAATCATAAACAACCAAACCCCTGCAGCCAACCACCGCCAAGAGATAACAGCATATGACATAACTGTTAATGTTTAAATCAACCAGCTAAGGTAAAAAGTAAACATCTTATCCCTCTTGTTTGTTTGTACCACATGGGCTGATGGACACAAGAATCTCCTGAGATTTGGATGCACAACGTCCTCTAGAGTCAACACATCATTAGGCAAGGGTTTGTCTTAAACAGCCCAGTTCAGTGAGACTACACACAGTAGCACCTAGTTTTAATATTTGCCTTATAAAATAATTTTCTCCTCACAGCTGTAAAATGTGGATATTTGTGTTTCTATCAGAATTCTCTGTTTTTCTTTCCTCTCTCATATATCCCCACCACCCCGTGCAACCATTTTGCATAAAATGTACAAACCTGATTCCAAAACAGTTGCGACAAACTAAATGAAAACTGAAGGCAATCATTTACAATTATCAAAAACTGATATTGTATTACCAATAAAACATAGACAACATATCAAATGTTGAAAGTGAGACATTTTGAAATTTCATGCCAAATATTGGCTCATTTGCAATTTCGTGACAGCAGCAGATCCCAAAAAAGTGATGCGGCAAGAACAGGGTAAAAAAAGTTAAAGGTACAAACAATTGCAACTCATTAGGACAGGCTGACCAATCCCTCTAATTCTGTGCCATCAAATCGTGGAGAGATATCAGAAAGGATTTCGACAGTGTAAATTTTCAAAGAAGGCAGAAAACCAAACTGGGTGCCAGTGATCTTGAGGCCCTTAGAGGGAACTGCATTACATACAGACATGCTTCCTTGATAGTTATAGAGAACATTATCTGTGAACACAATTCATGATAATGCCAAACCACACACAGCTTCAATTACAGCATCATGGTTGCATAAAAGATGGGTCCAAGTACTGAACTGGCCAGCCTGCAGTCCACATAGAAAACATTTGCCGCATCATAAAATGGGCAAAGACATAAGACAGTTGAATCGCACATTAGACAAGAATGGGTTAACATTCCTATTCCTCAACTTAAGCAACTTGTCTCCTCAGTCCAATGACCTTTACATACTGTTGTAAATAGAAATGGGGATGTCTCACAGTTGCCTTGTCCCAACTTTGAGATGTGATGTTGTCACGAAATTTAAAACCACCTAACATTTCTCTTTAAATGATACATTTTCTCACTTTAAACATTTGATTGCATTCTGTTTTTATTCATAATTTGTATTTTGTCCCATCTTTTTGGAATTGTGGTTTTAACTATAATATTGTGATTCTACTGTAGTTCCACCAAGTTGTAATGTGTGTGTCTGTGAGAGAGAGAGAGAAAATGTGCTAACCTGGATCTTTGAGCTCTTTGCACACAAGATTATGAAGGAGAAGTGGCTGTCTGATCACTTTCACTTTCTCTAAACGCTTCACAGGCTTAGTGACGAGCAGCAGGTCAGTGAATAAGAAGCAGTAGACTTCCATCTAAAGAGCAGACCCACATTAGTGATATAAGCACGTGTTATACACTGGGCAATGTAATGGAAAATATTAATAAATCAAAAGCTACACAAAGCTAAATGCTGCAACAGCTCACCCTGCTGTCTTTGCCCTCTTTCATACGCAGCGCTCCCTCTAGGTGAAGCTGTCTGGTTTCCTCTGAACAGACATCCAGCATAGGTGCTGTCAGGTCAATGTGGTTAAACTCTTTCAAGATCTGGGAATGGAAGATGAATTTTAGCTTTATGAAGTTATTTAAATGGAAAACAAGTGAGAAAGAAATTCTAATTGACTTAGTGTTGATCTTTCCCTTCATCTCATTTAATATCTTGCATATTATTAATACTGTTCATATTTAATATAATAATAAGTTACGTTTGATGTTGGTATAAACATCTTCCCAAGGCTCGTGAGTCAAGATAACCAGATAGCAAAAATGTTAATAGTTCCTAAATGAGGAGGTACTCGCTATCCAGGAGGATGAATAATCAATCTGGGGTTGCATCACCAAATGTAACATCCTGCTTGATTATACAACCCCTGGAAAAAAATATGGAATCACCGGCCTTAGAGGATGTTCATTCAGTTGATTAATTTTGTAGAAAAAAAGCAGATCACAGACAAGACACAAACTAGTCATTTCAAATAGCAACTTTCTGGCTTTTGTGGCAGTCAGTATCAATTACTTTTTTTAGACCAAGCAGACGGAAAAAACATGGAATCACTCAATTCTATATAAAATTATGGAATCATGAAAAACAAACAAACAAAAGAACACTCCAACACATCACTTGTAATTAGTTGTACCAGCTCTGGCTTTTATAACATCTTGCAGTCTCTGAGGCATGAACTTAATGAGTGACAAACAATACTCTTTATCAATTTGGCTTCAACTTTCTCTGATTGCTGTTGCCAGATCAGCTTTGCAGGTTGGAGCCTTGTCATGGACCATTTTCGTCAACTTCCACCAAAGATTTTCAATTGGATTGCGATCCGGACTATTTGCAGGCCATGACATTGACCTTATGTGTCTTTTTTCAAGGAATGTTTTCACTCTATGGCAAGATGCATTATCATCCTGAAAATGATTGCATCATCCCCATACATCCTTTCAATTGATGGGATAAGAAAAGTGTCCAAAATTTCAATGTAAACTTGTGCATTTATTGAAGATGTAATGACAGCCATCTCCCCAGTGCCTTTACCTGACATACAGCCCCATATCATCAATGACAGTGGAAATTTGCATGTTCTCTTAAGGCAGTCATCTTTATAAATCTCATTGGAAGGGCACCAAACAAAAGTTCAAGCATCATCACCTTGCCCAATGCAGATTCGCGATTCATCACTGAATATGACTTTCATACAGTCATCTATAGTCCACGATTGCTTTTCCTTAGCCTATTGTAACCTTGTTTTTTCTGTTTAGGTGTTAATGATGGCTTTCGTTTAGCTTTTCTGTGTAAATCCCATTTCTTTAGGCGGTTTCTTACAGTTCGGTCACAGGCGTTGACTCAAGTTTCCTCCCATTTGTTCCTCATTTCTTTTGTTGTGCATTTGCAGTTTTCAATACATACTGCTTTAAGTTTTCTGTTTTGACTCTTCGATGTCTTCCTTGGTCTACCAGTATGTTTGCCTTTAACAACCTTCCCATGTTGTTTGTATTTGGTTCAGATTTTAGACACAGCTGACTGTGAACAACCAACAACATTTGAAACATTGCGTAATGATTTAGCCTCTTTTAAGAGTTTGATAATCCTGTCCTTTGTTTCAATTGACATCCCTTGTGTTGGAGCCATAATTCATGTCAATACGCTTGGTGCAACAGCTCTCCAAGGTGTGATCACTCATTTTTAGATGCAGACTAAGGAGCAGATCTAATCTGATGCAGGTGTTAGTTTAGGGAATGAAAAATGTATAGGGTGATTGAGTGATTCCATAATTATTTCCCTCTGCTTGGTCTAATAAAATTAAGCGTTACTGACTACGATTAACACTAATTTCTTTTAGTGTTTCTTAAAGCCTGAAAATTGCCATTTGAAATAATGTTAGTTTTGTGTCATGCCTGTATATTTACAGATTATATACATGATACACATGCTGTTCTCACCCTCTCCACCTCCTCACTGCCTCCCTCCACCGCCTCGTAGCTCTCAACTCTGGCTGAAATAGCCGCCAGCTTCTGCTTTTCCTGCTTCTGCAGCATCTGAGAGTCAACACTATTGATAAAGCTCTCCACACACGAAACCTGCACAACAAACACTCGAACATTCATGCGACTGAACACATCTTACTATGGAATAACACTACGATGTATATTTTTATAACAGACCCATACCATGCTCAGGATAGAGTCTTTTGCTGCAGGATCGTCTGTTTTCTTCATGATGGTTTTGAGCAACAGGGGGTATTTGGTGAGTCTCTGGTGTGGCTTCGCTAACATGTCAGCTAGCTTTAACCGGTTGCATTGCTTGTTCCCCTCGGCCCACTGAGGCAAAAAAGTGGAACAGAACATTAAAGAAATTACTGAAAAAGACCTAAAGAAATATCAAATCTATAAAAAGTCTAAGCATTTAAGGATGCATCAGAATTAAGAGGGATATATCATTTAATTAAAGGAAATAAAAGTAACTATCGCTACAAAACATTCACATGTGACCTAACCACATGCAAGAACTCACTGTGATGTAGATTCTGAAGAGTTCATTGTCTCTCAGCTGAGTGCGTATGTATTCTATACAGCTCTCTTCCTCCATGCAGTACTGCAGGTATGGTTGAAACCTGGAGGCAAACTAAACACACATTATAGTAAGATTTTGTTTTGTTAACATCACTTTACAGCATTACATAACAGAAACAAGGTATATATTTATTTACAAGGTTATATACTGTAGTGGTCAATATAATACATCAGTGCATCTGCAGTTTTTGTTATAAATTATTTCACCACATGACAAACAATTTACCAGTTGTTGCAGTAGAGTCTTAGAAAACCAACAAACTAAGTATTCATGGTATTTATACTCGTGAGTCTGTGTATTTGAATAGTTCATTAAAAGGTGCCTGTTTAAAATAATAGCAGTGTGCAGTTCAGTTAGTGAGATCAAATCATTCTGTGAAAAAACAGGTGTGAATGAAGTGACCCCTTATATAAGCGTAGAGCCAGCACATGTTGTACATATGGATTTCTTACATATGGATGTGTTTGAGACATTGTTCAAAAGAACAGAGTATTCTGATTAAAAAGTTGATTGGAGAAGATAAAACGTTCAGATAAAATGATCTCTAATGCTTTAAAATGGAAAGAAAACCAAAGAGATGTGAAGAAAGCAGAAGTGGAATGAAGAAGAGTAGTCAGAATGACGATGGCTCAGCCAATAATCCGCTACAGAATGATCAAAGTCCGTCTCAAATTACCTGTAAGTACTGCAACAGTTAAATACGCCTGTGTGAAGCTAATCTATTAGCAACAAGTCTCTCCGCAAAATCCCACTGTTAAAAGACATGTACTTAAGAGGATACAATTTACTAAAGAACACATCAACTTGTCTAAAGAGAAATGGAGAAACATTTTGTGGACTGATTAAAGTAAAATTGTTTATTTTGTGTCTAGGGGCTGCAGACCATTCGTCAGATGACCCCCAAACTCTGAATTCAAGCCACAGTACACTCTGAAGACAGATGATACATCATCATGAAATAAGCATATAACATTTACCATGGTGAAAGACATACCTTTAGCATACCAGGGTTGGTTGACTCTATGTAACAGAGATGCGAATCAGTTTATACTGAACTAAATATTGTGTTAGTGATTGATAGGAATGATAAATTATAAAAAAGATAGATATTTTGAGTTTGTAAAGATAAATACAGGCACAATGCTGAATCTTTTGTTAGTTTTATAAAGTAGTTAAACATATACATTTCTCTTCATGTTTTGATTTAGAAAATGTATTTAGTTTGTAATGTTCCCAATTCATGGAAATAAACATTATTTAAAAGATTTGGTGCTTATTTTGAACACAACTGTATATAGTACATAATTCATGGACAATTGGCACCCCAATTCACCTAGCACACATGTTTTTGGACTGAAACCAGAGCACTTGGAGAACAGAAACTTCAGATCAAACCAATCACTGTGCCCACCGCGCCACCCCTAGTAATATTTTAACACCCTGTTAATATCACAATCTGTCTTTATGTTATGATTTGAAGTCTACATACACTACATTGTATGAGTTCCTAAAAATCCCTATTGCAACTCCTGCTATATATATATAGCAGGCATATAGATTTGTAGAAGCCTGGATAGATCAGACGGTAGAGCACAAGCTTTAAAAAGCCAGGCATATTAGTAACAGGGGTTCTACTCCACTAGGCAATTTGTACAACAAATAGTACACCTAGGCTATGGGTACAACAAATGGTACACCTAGGATTTGGGTAGAAAAAAGGTAAACCTAGGATTTGGGTAGAAAAAATGTACACCTAGGCTATTGGTACAACATTGATATACCTAGGCTATTGGTACAACATTGATGCGCCTAGGCTATAGGTACAACATTGATGCGCCTAGGCTATTGGTACAACAAATGGTACACCCAGGTTATTAGTACAACAAATGGTAGACCTAGACTATTGGTACAAAACTGATACACCTAGACTACTGGTACACCTAGGCTGTTGGTACAACAAATGGTCAACCAGGCTATTGGTACAACATTGATGCGCCTAGGCTATTGGTACAACAAATGGTACACCTAGGCTATTGGTACAACACATTTTACACCCAGGTTATTAGTACAACAAATGGTAGACCTAGACTATTGGTACAAAACTGATACACCTAGGCTACTGGTACACCTAATGGTACACCTAGGCTATTGGTACAACAAATGGCCAACCAGGGTATTGGTATAACAAATGGAACACCTAGGCTATTGGTAAAACATTGATACACCTAAGCTATTGGTACACCTAGACTATTGGTACAAAACTGATACACCTAGGCTACTGGTACACCTAATGGTACACCTAGGCTATTAGTACAACACTGGTACACCTAGGTTATTGGTACAACAAATGGTACACCTAGGCTATTAGTACAACAAATTGTATACCTAGGCTACTGGTACAGCATTGATACACCTAGGCTATTGGTATAACAAATGGTACACCTAGGCTATTGGTACAGCATTGATACACCAAGGCTACTAGTACAAAAATAGTTCACCTAAGCTATTGGTATATACACCTAAGATTTGGGTACAAAAATGGTAGACCTAGGCTATTGCTAAAACATTGATACACCTAAGCTATTGGTACAATATTAATAGACCTAGGCTATTGGTACAAAACTGATACACCTAGGCTATTGTACACCTAATGGTACACCTAGTCTATTGGTACAACAAATTTTACACCCGGGTTAATAGTACAACAAATGGTAGAATTAGGCTATGGGTACAATAAATAGTACACCTAGGCTAATTGTACAACATTGATACACCTAGGCTTTGTGACACACTTGCTGCATGTATGTAAATGTTTATCCACAGAGTGTCAACTTACAGTCTGAAATCCCTCGAACAGATCGGTGGGATCAAGCAGGGTGCGCTCCTGGCGAGCTTTTTGCAGCGCTGGAATCATGACCTGACTCCAAAGTACTGTGTGTACTCGCACCAGATCCTGGATGTTATTGAACAGCCTGACTGGTTCAACTTCGGTAAGGAGGCCACAGTCCTGAAGGTTTAGCAGGCCACACAGGAAAAGCTGCGCCACAAAGCACAAAGCACAGTTGTCATGTGTACACGTGATATACCACTACACGCTACATTTAAAGTTCAGAGATGGCTGATTAAAACTACAGACATGTCTGTGTCAGGAAAACCAAGTAAAAACTTGATCTTACGTCAGTTATAACTTTCAGCTTCTTGATGTAAGTGGCTTCAGTGTGCAACAGCTCCCATATCGCCTCTTGCTGGTGGAACTGCCGCCTGCTCAGCGTCTGCACACACACAACACTTCTATTAAATCCCCCATGTTTTTATTCAGTTCATTTAGCAGCCTGGGAAAAAACCCTCACACAGTGAAAAGCTGACATTTTATACATATATATTATATATATTTTTT
>JAOUQT010270210.1:0-17005 GCA_025769995.1 Xyliphius kryptos | reverse complement strand
CATGATTGCCTCTCCTTAGCCCATTGCAGTCTTGTTCTTTTCTGTTTAGGTGTCAATGATGGTTTTCTTTTAGCTTTTCTGTATTGAAATCCCATGTCCTTTAGGCAATTTGTTATGGTTCGGTCACATACATTGGCTCCAGCTTCCTCCCATTTATGCTTCATCTGTTTAGTTGTACTTTTTTGGTCTTCAAGACAAATGGCCTTTAGTACTTTGTCTTAACGCTTTGAGGTCTTTCTTGGTCTATGAGTACGCTTGGCTTTAATAACCATTCCATGCTAACTGCAGGTGTTTTTAACTGCAGACTAACGAGCAGATCTAATCTGAGGCAGGTCTCCATTTAGGGATGTCCTTATTTTTTTTTCCTCCAATTTGTGTGATTTCATACTTTTTTCCTCAGAATTGAGTATTTTTTCCCCATGCTCTATAGAAGTAACATTTACTTTGTTTCCACAATGCTTTTTTTTATTATTTCTTAGTGTTTTGATCTGAGTTTGTTCTACAGAATAAAATATCTGAATGAGTGCTCATCCCAGACTGGTGATTCCATACCTTTTGCTAGAGGTTGTACATTTTAGATTAGAGATTTACATCAAAAAACATTTGCATACTTTTGAGTTTGTACAGACAAATGCAGACACTTTTTTTTGAACAGCTTAATGAATTTTTCTGTTTTTTACTGTAAAGTACTTCCAATTCATGTACATTTCTCTTCTTGTGTTGATTAAAAAAACAGTGTGCAATGATCCCATTGCCTGGAAATAAAAAACATTCTAAAGATTTTGTCCTTAACTCAATGTATGTTTCTTTGTTAGAAGTATCTTCTGTTGGAGGAAATGAGGTAGCATTTCTCCTACTGTCTGAACAAATTTGATGCAATGTACTGATCACATCTACCACAAAGAAGCCAACTGGTACTTAAGTTTAAATTAAAATGTCATGCACTGAACAAACAGGTTTTTATAAAACAATAATAAGTAACATAATCAATGAAAATATTTAAATATATTTATTTAAATATTTATTAAAACTGTAAAAAAAGTACATAATCTTTAAAGGTGACTTGTGGAAGTGTGTGTGTGTGTGTGTGTGTGTGTGTGTGTCTGTGTTAAGGCTGTGTATAGAAAATGTACATAGTGTGGGGTGTGTGTGTGTGTGTGTGTGTGTGTGTGTGTGTGTGTGTGTAGTGTAGTCTGATAAAGATAACTGTGTTGAATAAAGATGATGAAAATAAAGATTGTGAGATGATGAAAAACTGAAAGTTAATAAACATTAATACTAATCATAATACATGGAAACATAAATCATCCCAGTGTTTTTCTTTATTAATTAAGTCTTTTTTTGGTGGTGGTGTTTGGGGGAGATGTTGGATATTGGTGGTGTTTGGGGGGGTGGTTTTGGTGTTTGAGGAGTGTTGAGAGGAGTATTTGGATGGTGTTGTGGATGTTGGTGGTCCGTGTAATCCATCCTGGAGGCGGGCTTGGTTAACATCACCCTCTGACCCTCAGCCCTCCTCATACTGACCTTATGTTTTAAACACCACGTTGGATGTTCACACTGCTCCATTCTGGTTCTGGTTCTTTGAACATGGTGTGTCCCTGAGGACTCGATTGTCAGGATGCAGTTCATAAATTTAGTTTTGTTTGATCCCCCTCATCCTCTGGCTTGTTTTAGTTTCTCTTCCTCTTGTTGTCCCTGAGGATGCCTTTGTGATAGTTGTTATTTTTCACCCCTCTGCTCCTTCAAATTCTTCCTCTGCTCTTCTCTGACCATATATGCACCTTCATGTTCACTCTCAGTGCTTCTCCATTCACTCTCACACATTCACTGCTGGCAGGATGAGTAGATTGTGGGGTAACAGCTGCTTGTGTTATTACACAAAACAGTAATATTTACTTTTGTTGCTGTGATCTTACAGAAGCGACGGAAATGCTGCTCAGATTTTAAACTTAAATAAGATTCAGGATGCAGTTTGCTGCCCTGTAACTCAAACGATTACAGCAATATTACATGCATTTTGTAATTTACATTAAATCATTTAAAATATGCTTTTATATTCTTATTAAACTTTACAGATTCTTAAAACTGTACACTAAATATACACAGACTACTGGAAATTAAACATAAAACTATGATTTCTATGTTGTGACCACATGCTAAAATTAAATGATTTCATATCTGCTGCATTACATGATCTGTGATTTTTTTTATAATGCTGTTCCTGAATCAGCCAATAAACGAGCACAGAAACAATAGAGAACAGTGTGAGTATCAATATTCTTTAATAAAAACTAAATAAAACTGAATATCTGTTATATCAAGAGTAGGAAGTGTGTGGGCTCACATTCATGACACTCATGAGAGAACAGCTGAGCTCTCTCTGTATACTGACGTGACAGTTTGTAGACAAAAAACTGTGGTTCTCCACAAAATTTCAAAATCATCACGTGAATGTGATCTGATCTGTTTTTGGATTCTCAAATGTTGTTGTTTGGATTAGCACTGTGTGTGCGTGTGTGTGTGCGTGTGCGCGTGTGTGTGTAAGTAATCTTAGGGGTTAAAAACTGAAAAAAATCTTTAGGATGTTCTAATTGGTAGTACTTATTTTCCTGTATTGCAATACAACTAAGAATTGCATTCTTGTTTTTCTATAGTGATGCTTATTTTACTCCTCAAAAAAGGCAAATCTGTGGTTATACAATTATTAATAATTCAGTTATTAAGGATTCAAGGAGGCTTTATCATTTTCAGTGCATGTGGCACGTGTGACAAATACAAAATTATGGCCCACAGAGTAACCCGGTCCTAATATTTAGAACTTGTATTTAAGAAAAAGTAGAATATGATATATAAATATTGAATGTTTTATACAATGTATAAAAATATATATATATATATATATATTCACATTTATACGCTTTGATCCAAAGCGATTTTCAAGTATCCCTCTTTAACTGGGGTTAGAACACAGGGTTGATGCAGAACCCTGAAGCAATGAGGGTTAAGAGTTTTGCTTAAGGACCCACATTGGTAGTTTCAGCGGACCTGGGATTTGAACCCACAACCTTCAGATTGATAGGCCAACACCCTAACCACTGAGCTACCACCTCCTCATATATATATACACAACTATAAATCTAAACATTGCAACATATAAAACAATTTACATTTAAATTTACGTTTGAATTTAGCAGCATATGAAATATAGTAGAAACAGCACAATATGTAGACTTTTGTAGCAATTACTTTTCTAGCATGTAAATGAGGAATAAGGTAGATATGAAGTGATGGGTGATATGGGGACCAGTAAGGAAGTGTTGGGGGTGTAGATTGTAATGTGTCCATGAAAGTATTCATATTCACAACCAGGAAATATTTAGTGCCTTTAAAAGACCTCCAGAGTGACGCCATAAAATTAAAAATTAATAATTTTATAATTACAAAGTATATATAGTGGTTTATTTTTATTTATTTATTGCAACAGTTTATTCTTTCAATGCAGCTCTACAGTGTTCTAATCCTAATTAAGATGAAGTAACCGTGGTTATTATAGTTAATTATAACCATATGGTTGTGATATTTTATTTTAAGGATATGAATATATTTAAAGTTCCCACAATGCATAAAACTAAATGTGCTCTAACCTTCAGCAAAGTGAAAATGTCTCTGTAAACATGTCAGACTCATGAACCTAGGATGTAGGACTCAGATTATAGCGGTGACATCAGATTTTTGCAGAAAGAGAGATGATGAGAAGATGATCACGCATGTTGCAGGTTAATGCCTCTGCTTCATTTTTAAAAGGGTCTGGGATAGTCCACAAAAGTTGAAATGAATTAATAGCATTAAATATTATAATTTAAATGTGTGAGTTTCAGATTATAAAGGCTTTTGTGTATTTTCCCTCTGTGTTGCCCCGTACAGTTGCTGGGAAACTAAGAATGTCACAGTTTCAGTTTTGCTGTTACAAACCACCAGCTCAGATTAACCAGTGCACTGTTTGTTTGTGTGTGGGTTGGTGTGAGCAGGTTTCCTTTCGTTATATTCTTCGTTATGTTCCAGTTTTAGAACAAATGACCAGACATGAAGAAAACGAATGTTACACTTCTTTAAGTGTAACATTTTAGGAATTGAAACATAACACAAAAACATTTGGTCATACAAACCTTAACATCAAGACCACCACATGACAAATAACACCTTGATTTATTTGAGTCTAAGCCATGTGCACACCATGAATCAGTAGATCGTAGCATGTTGTCATTATGTCCTCAAGACGTTTTCAGTCAGTCAACTTTGCTAAGTTGATTTGGTTCACTGAAGGTTGTGGGTAATTATTTTAGCACAGCCATGATTTATGTTGAAGTCTGGACTTTAACTGGACCAATCCAAAACCATAAGTTTGTCTTTGGAAGCCATAATTTTCGTGAGCTGACTGTCCTGCTGCATGACCCAGATTCAGCCACGCTGGCGCTGTTGGCTATTTGGCTTTGCATTTAGGTCTTGACATCACCTTTGCTGCAAAACAAGTCTGAATCATCCCTATTGTTTTTACAATCGAACGGCTATTGTGCATAAACATTTAAAATGTAGCTCTTGGGGTTTGGCAAGTCTTCTGAGTGTTGCATGGTTTAACTTTAGAGTGATTGTGCTGGGATTTTCTCTCTGAGAAGACGGTCCACTGTCTGATATGTTTTCTTATTAATAGGAATAATCATTCCTGCTCTGTAATAATACACTTTGAAGTATTTGTAATTTTTCAAGTTTAAGTGGTTTTATGTCATTCTAACCATGGTGTGCAGTACACAGTGAAAAACTGGTTTTGGCCAGAGACCCACATTTTCTCAAGGTCTAGAATACAAAGCAAACAAACATTCAAAAAACCCTTCAGAAACATGTTTAAACATGCATATACATTCAAAATGAATTTAAGAGCAATCACTATAAGAAACTGAGAAACTTGTCCTTAATGAACTTGTTATATTTTGTCATTTTGCTTTCGAACTTCGCAAATTTGAAGAGAATGATAACTGGCCAACGAATGGTTGTTACTATGGCTGCGTGCATCTGTTCCTTCCCCCTCTCTCTTTTTTTTTTTTTATAAGATCAAAGGCGAATACAAATCTGAGGAGCATTAATCATTTTATTATCATTTTTAATGTATTTATCTTTTACAAGCTGTCAGTCACCCACTTTTGGGTCGCAACAGATGTAAAGCAAGCAGCAGTTATTTTCATTGCTGAAGTCATAAATAATCACACAGTGAAATTTATTATAGATTCTCATATAGGTTTTCATAGTACTCTGTCATAATTATGACTGCTGTCTGCTTCTCCATCCCCACCATTGTGTGTGACCCCCCACTGTTCTCACTCCATGTCCTCTACTCATTTTAAATAGTGGCATGTTCTTTCTAACTCTGTATGTAATGCTAAGTCAGCATAATCAAGAAACAACTCAAGACACATCACCCAGAAGCATGTGATTTAAAAAAAACATGAAACCAAAGCAGCAAATGATCATAATTGATAATTCTGTAGTTGAACTGGTTCCTCTTTAACTTACTGACTTCTTGTTTTTTTTTTTTGTTTTTTTTTTAATATCACCAGCTCCTGACTACATGTGAACGTGTGTTTATCTGAAGTATTCACCTCATATCACAACCTTTGTGGAGCAGATGTATTTTATTATGTCCTGACATTGTAAACAATAGAATTTAAATCAGGTTTACTGCCTCAAATGTAATCAGACCTGTTGTGTCACTATTTACATTTTGCTCCTACCATATTAGTCTTCCCTAACTTATGTTTTCTTAATATCCTCAAGAGTTGTTGGTGACACTACATTATGGGATGGACACAGCTCATTTTTATATACGTAAAAAAAAACAATAAAATATTTCGGTTGAAAATCTTTATTTAGTAGTGGGATGTGTTATGAACAAAATAACATAGAAATGATTAATACGTAAATCAAAATTGTTATGCCATGGAGGTCTGGATTTGGAATCATACTCAAAATCAAAGTGGAAAATCAAATGACAGGCTAATCCAGATTCAGTGGAAATTCCTCAAGACAAGTTAAAATTAGGCTCAGTAGTGTGTGTGGCCTCCACGTGCCTGTATGACCTCCCTGCAATGAGGTGGCGGATGTTCTCTCCTATGGACCCCTCCATGTCTCCTGGTATCTGTTCTATGTTCTGGACACTGTGCTGACAGACACAGCAAACTTTCTTGCCACAGCTCGCATTGTTGTGCCATCCTAAATAAGCTGCACTACCTGAGCAGTGGATTGTAGACATCGCCTCTTGCTACCTCTATGGTAAATATCTGATAAAATGTAAAAGTGACAAACACATCAGCCAGAAAGTACCTGCAGAAGAACTCCTTTATAGGGGTTGTCTTGCTATTGCCTCTCATTTCTACCTGTTGTCTGTTCCTTTCACAACAGCAAGTGATTGATTCACAATCATTGTTGCATCCTAACTGGACAGGTTGAGACAAGTGTGGTTGGAGTTACACTGTGTTGTTTAAGTGTTCTCTTTATTTTTTGAGCAGTGTATATGTATGTATGTATTGATATTATTTGCCCCTTTTGTCTGTTATTTGTACAGGGTCATGTAGGTACAACTGCAACCAAAAAAATTGATGTCTACCTCTCAATGCAATCTACTCAAGAGAAGTTGCATCCTATGATGGTGGTCACAATGGCTAATGCACGGGTTCATGATCTAATCGGTCTCATCTGCTGGCAGTACACCAGTGAGGGTCGAGAACCAAAACTCAAGTAAGGACAAAATAAGTATGATTTTTTAACTTAAAATTGTGCTGCTCCACAGTTAATTACATTGATTTAGGCACATGTTAAACTTTGTGAATTTTAAACTACAGATAAAATATTTTTAATATATAATTCCTAAAGCACTGTTGCATTCAGTCCCATTGTAAGGGTGTGAAAAGATACAGAAAACCGATGGATGAAATAGAGGGACCAGAATTAAAAAGTTTTGTCTGGAATTAGAATTTTTTTTTGTTATGAATTAGTTATTATGAAGTAGTTATTTTGTTGCATTTGCTTCTCGTCTTTCCTTTTTCACAACCCAAGATATTTAAAAAAAAAAATTTTATTTTTTTTTTTTTTAATTTGGTGGATCTGTGAACAATCTGTGAAAAATGTTTGTATTTGCTCAAATTCACTGTCCCAGTTCACTGTAATTTCTGTAGCAGTTGAAAATCAGTATGGGACATCTATGAAATGCAGACTCTATTTACTAATGTAAAACATTTACAGAGAGCATGTTGGTGTTACTTATAAAAACCTTAAACCTACAGATTCAGAATAAATGTTTTTTTTTTTTTTGGCTTTTATTTTTTTTTTAATGCTGCTTTTACTGGTACCAGTATCAGGGCCAACACTGTTTACCACTTAAAAGTGTAAGGGTTCCTAATGACAAGCCTCTTTCAGTCTCTAGAGGGAGACAGGGAACTAATGAATTTTAGAATCAGATGCAATGCTGCCTTACATACATGGTAAAAATTTGAATAGCTGTTATATTTTATGTACACTTTTGAATAAATACAATCTGTCAGAATCTTGACAAAGAATGAAAAATGTCAGACGGCCATAGTTTGCTTTATTTCACATTTTAAAAAATCCTTTATTATAATGTAGTGGTAATTATATAAAATTCCAATGATTAAGAAAAACAATATATTATGCAGCCCTGTTTTATACCTGGTTTAATGGTTTATCCACATTTAATACATATCTGATGATTTGACACTTTTATTCATGTCTCCACAGTGAGAATGTCAGCACATATTGTCTTCATATAGCTGAGGAAGATGGTGAGGTAGACACAGATTTCCCCCCTTTAGATTCAAGTGAGCCTATACATAAATTTGGCTTTAGCACCCTTGCTCTAGTGGAGAAATATTCATCTCCTGGACTCGGACCCAAGCAGTCATTGTTTGTCAGAATGTAAGTACTTTTCAAAATAATATTCTTTTAATTTGGCAAGTTATATTACAGAAATAATACTGTTTTCAAAAAATAATCTAAAGTGTGTTGGCGCATTGAGTGCTTTTTGCATTGACAGATGAATAACAAAACACTGGCCACCTGAAAGACTCAGGGTTCAAAAATAAATTTCCAATGGCACACTTTGAGCTTTTTTTTATGAGCAATCTTGAAAAAGCTCAATCTTTTTTTAAGGCAACATAGCAATGGTTGCCTGTACGGTACCTAACTGTAAATGTTCTTGAAAACACCACTTTTTATTTGAATTTTCATTTAGTGGTAAAATAAACATCACATTACCATCAACAGCCCATGAACAAGATGTCCCTAGCAATGGTGGAAGTTAAGAAAATTGGTGGTTAAGAACCACTGCACAAATACAAAAGGACCTACAAGCCACAGGTTCAGTTGTCACTGTACAAAAAAAACGAAATAATTTCATGGTTGCCATTTACAATCACGAATGAAAACAGCTTCCTTTTTTTTAACTGTTGAATGCATTTTGAATAAGTAATGAATCTGTATATGACCGAAAAATACCATGTGTCCTGTGGCCCGTTGTTTGTTATATGTCTTATTTGTCTGAAGAGCTACAGATCCTGGTACTTCAAGGATGTATTTTTTTGATTGCCTTATTGTCAATCAAGCAGCGATGGTAATAATTGGTAGTATGTTTCAGTAAACAGTCAATTGTCTAAGTAACTTTTTACTTAGACAAGTTTACAGAAAAAGTAAAAAATGTTAAACTCTAAGGCAAAATGGCTTAAAAAGAAGTAATTAATGAATAAAAAAACTTTGCTGGAATCCATGTAAGGACTTCCACATTCACTCCTGATATTCGCTGCGATTTACACATGATACCTCTTCCACAGCTGTGGGTGGCGCTACCTCAATATTGTCTTCCAACATCTTTTATATTTTACAAGAGGAAGAAGAACATAAGAAAAGTTACACACTAAATATATTTTATTTACAATTGAAATTATGTGTCTCGTATAGAACTAATACAGCATGTTAAATAAAGAGCTTTTTGCTTTTCCTGACACTGTTCACAAAAACCTGTGTCTTTAAAACATTCTGTAAAAAGAATGCTGTTTCTGTATCTCAATAAAGGCTATATATTTTCTTTTTGATCTATTTAATACTTAATAGATTGAATGTAAAAAGAAATATTGTGTATTGAATTGTACTTTAATCGTATCGAATCGTGGGGGATTTTAAGGATCAAAAATAATCAAATCATTAGCTTAAAGAATCGATATTGGATTGATTGATCTTGAAGGCTTTGATTTACACCCCTATTTGCGCCAGTACTGTTTTTGTTTTTTCAATTTACTGTGATTCCATATTGATGGCTTTTATCATTTCATGCTACAGAAATGCAGCTCATGGTTTCTCCCTGATTCCAGTGGATAATTTGAAAGTAACAATGAAAGAGATTCTCCAGAAGGCATTGAAAAAAAGAAAGGGCTCTCAAAAGGGGTCTGGTAAGTGTTTAAATAAAAACATTTGAGAAAGTTTATAAAAAACATTTGAGACAATTCCTGGAACAGATTAGGAACATTTTTAAAGTCTATTGTTGGATATGTCACAGTGATGTGATTGTTAACTCAGTTTAGGCTGTCGAAACCAGAGCAACAGGCATAAACATTCTAATTCTACCACCATTTATTAGATTTAATTATTGAGTTGTATAATACATTAAGAGGGAATATTTCTTCTTGGTTGTTAGTCCCCTGATGGAATTTATGGACCCTTCAAAAATAAGTCATAAGGCAGTATTGTATATTGTAACTGAGACCACTTTATTGTAATAAGTAGGATTGCTTTTAAACTAGTTGTATAATACAGTACAGGCTACTCTATTTCCCCTAATTTGAAACGTTCTAGATATTTGGTAAGATAACCAGACAGTGGGGGATAAAACAATATTTGTCAAAATCAAAGCCAGTCCAATGCTGACCATTATTACAGTATTGATAACATTCGTTCTCTCATCATAGAAAGTGCTCATTGTGCCATTTTAGGTCCTTTGTATCGTTTGGAAAAGCAAATGGAACCAAATGTCGGAGTGGATCTTGAGACCACATTGGAAAGCCAAGGCACAATGGAGTTCTGTCTCGTCCGAGAGAACAGTGAGTACTGCAATTATGGTTTACAATAAAAAGTTATTTATTATTTATAATAATTTTTTGCTCTTTTTCTTAAGGTTCCAGAGGAGAGGAGAGCTCAGAGGAAGATCCGCCCATAGATATTAATACTGTACAAGACATGTTAAGCAGCCACCATTACAAGTCTTACAAGATAAGCATGATTCATAAGCTCCGCTTCACCACCGATGTTCAGCTAGGTATGAAACTGTAAACAAGAGCTATGTTTGAGTTTTTAAAAGTCCCCCTCCACCCCACCCCCCCATTTCAAGGTAAACTATATAAAATGTACATAATAACTGAAAGAAAAAAATTGCCTGGTGATTTTCTACTAAAATGAAATGATATATTTATTTTCTTTCTAAATACATGTAATGAGTATGAGTAGGTTTTTTTTTTTTTTTTTTTTTTTTTTTTGAAATTTGAGTAATAATAAGTGTGCCAATGGGAAAGTACCATGTAATTACAGTAATGTAATGTGTTTTTAGAATGTTTTGACATCATTAGTTGACAGAGATAATATGTTCTGTTTCAGGGATATCTGGTGAGAAGGTGGAAATTGATCCAGTAACCAATCAGAAGTTTTGGATCCGACAGAAGCCTATCTCTATTGATTCAGATCTACTGTGTGCTTGTGATCTTGTGGAGGAAAAGAGTCCAAGTTAGTATCACGTATCTGTATCTGTGGAATAAATACGATGCTATGGAGTTTATCTTACAGTTAAAGCCACAGTTCACATAACTAAATATTAGCAATTTTAAAACGTGTAGTTCTGGTCCTTAAATCTGATTGGCTGAGCCGCTTGCCTGGCTGTGGCATTATTCGCCCACACATTCCTATAAATGTGCGATATAAAAAAAAAGTTTTTCAGATTTATTTTCACAAAAGGCGTTTTGTAATTTGGCCACTAGATGACAGTATTTGATTGTTAAAGAAACCGGAATTTCTTGCATCAGGGTTCATTTGAGAGAAAACGGACTGGATTCTGTCGCTGAAGGCGAGTATGTTAGCGGTTTTCAGTCAACACATTTATGATTCTTTATTTTTTGTATTCTAGTGTGTTGGTAACCATTTTATAAAAGTAATAAGGCACTCCAATGAAAAGAGGTGTGAAGGGTACTTGCCCCGTCATACCTAATAACACATTTTTCCTGTGGCTTATTCACAATAATGCACATCCTCTCGTGCCTTATTGCTTTATTAGATACTGTAATTACTTTTTGAAAGACCGGTTACTTTATATTGAAGTAATACATTTTTAGTGCATGTATTTTTTTTGCCTTACATTTTTGCTTTTAACCATTTATTAATGTATTAATGTATTAAGTTTATATCTGCTAGCTACAACACCAGTTACAACAAAATAAGAGCTAAAAAACCTGCCTAGATCAAGTGATGCTGATCATAAATAAAAATAAAAATATTATACAAAATTAATTAGTGAAGACTAAATTTTTATATAAAACAGTTAAGTTTGCAAAATTTACATTACTACCATATACTACCAGTATTACATTTTGCCATTTTTAACGGTCACTATTTAAATTTGGACATTCTTAATGTCCATTATTGGATTTTTGTTTCTATTCTTCAGTAACACATGCGTGCATAGGTAAGTATGTAAGGATTACGTTTAGTAAATTAGGTTGCTGATGTGGAAAAAAGTCTTCAGTCTCCTTTTAATTTTTAACTTTAAATATTAAATCAAATTAAATATTTGTTAAATACAATTCAACATTTTGACTACGTTTGTAGTCTTTTAATTTTCAAGTGGGACTTAAGGTTTTGATGACAATGACAATTTTGTTTACTATCATGTTACTATGTCAAGATTTATTGTTGGTAATTTGTATGAGATGGGTCACCGGGTTTCCTCAACCATAGTATACAAACAGTATAATTAAGAATCAATTTCAAATTTACATATCAGCATGTATTTGAGCCTTTAGGATGAAACCAGAGTACTCAAAGTGAACCCATTTAGGCACAAGGAGGACATGCAGACTCCACACAAAAAGAACTTTCTTGTTTGACCTAAACAACCCGGGACATTATCTGTAAGCTCTGCGCAACTGTGACGCCTCGGCTAATGTGTTATTTAAAATACATTATAAATAATTTGTACTTCTTTTATGTTAGGTATTCTACTTTTACATGTTTTGTGTGTTGTTTTTTTGCAGGTCATGCAATATTTAAGATTACATATCTTAGCAACCATGATTACAAGGTTGTTTACTTTGAATGTGATGCTGCTACAGTGAACGAGATTGTGCTTAAGGTAATTCATCTTAAACATTACATGCTTTATTAATTATTTGAGGGTCTGCATCATTTAATTTACAGATCATGCCTACAACTAAACATTTGATATACATTTTTTTAAATTGTGAAGCAAACATCAAATAGGACAAAATAACTGAAAACTTTGATGTGCATAACTATTCACCCCCTTTAAGTCAATACTTTGTAGAGGGCACCTTTTGTAGCAATTATAGTTGCAAACCTGTGGGAAGGTAAATCTCTGTCCCAGTTTCAAATCACTTACAGATGCAAACTTTTTTTGCTCAAGAATGTCCATATATTTAGCACCATCCATCTTTCCCTTCCTCTGCTGCTGTTAATGTAGCACTTGGCTTCAAAGTAGTAATTCAGTTTTGCCCATAACACACTTTGATGATACATTTGATGATATTACTTTAATGATTTTTTTTATATAGATTATATACTTTTTAAATAAACATTTGCTTATTATATTATAGCTTAACATTTGGAAAATAAAGTTAGATTAAATATGACTTCACATCTTCAAGTCAAACAAAAGTAACTGTTTTAGGTCATCTGTAAAGAATTTACAGTTGTGTTACACACAGAACACCCTGATGGATACGTCATATCTGGAATATAAAAAATCCGTTCTGTGTTTCTCATAATGGTGACCGTATTGGTCAAGGCATGGTAGTTATCATCTAAAATTTGCTCTCAATGTGACTGTTTTTTTCCAGGTCAACTACATTTTGGAGTCTCGTGCCAGCACCTCTAGAGCAGAGTACTTTGCCCAGAAGCAACGCAAACTGAGCCGCCGTACCAGTTTCAGCTTTCAAAAAGACAAAAAGTCAGGCCAGTAGGGCATGAAAACAGGAACACTGTGATTAAACAAAAGACATGAAGACACAAATGAAAGAAAAATGTAGTAGTTTGTGTTCTACAATCCCCAGTTCGAGTCCCCTTCACCCAGTGAGGTACCACAACCTGAAGTGGAGACTTGATGTGGAAGAACCGCCAACAAAAGGACGTAATGAAGTGTAATTAACTTTTTGTAACTTGTATTTTAAAAAAAAAAAACAAAAAAACTTGTACATCTTATCTAAATAGTCAACATTCAAAAATGTGAGAAACAAAAATTGATCTGGTTCAAATGAACTTTTTGCCCTGTCTGATTTAAACCCATTTTACAGAGAAGCTGCTTTTGGAACCAAAGCCTTTTTGCCTTTCACACTGCACATCTTCAATGTATTCAGTTGTTTGAAATGGAAGTAAAGAACACATTTGCTCTTGTGCTGTTTCCACCAAGATACTGTATGCTGGCTAAACCGTTCCTTAAGAAGTTCTAGTTCTTTTCATTATGTGAATATAAGTGATACTTGAGTCAAATTTGGACAAATCTGTTTTTTTAAAAAAAAAAACTATTATAACACAGTGCATTGTGTCCCAGGTGCTTTTTTTATGGAGTTAACATGTTCTCCCCATGTCTGCTTTAGTTTTATCAATGGGCACTGGTTTTTCTACACAGTCCAAAAATGTTGCAGGTTAAACGGACAGATATGAGACAATGTGAATGTGTGGAAGTGCAACCTGTCGAGGGTGTTTCTCTGGCATTAACCCTATGAGCAATGGGATAGGATTAGTCACCTACCGTATTAAAAGTAGACTTGGACAGTATTTTTTTTTTATTGCCACAGTCTAATGCATGTGTTTCTTCACGAAGAGTCAAATTCTATGTTTTTCAATGTTTCTTAAATATAAATATGTTAATGCATCCTTTACAGCATTGGATTTTAAATTGGTTTCTCAAAGTTTCCACAGCATTGAACACTAATCTGTTAATAAAAAAGAAAAGAATAGAGAAACTATCAAATTGTAAACATAGAACTTAAAAATATAAAATTACAACATACTAGTCATACAAAATATTTTAAATAGTTTCTGACAAATAGTATTTTTTACTTAAAAATACATTTACAAATGTATTAATAACTCATCATTTTATTAGGCTTTTATTAGGTTTGCTACTGAGGCCTTTATGATAGCTTTGGTAATATAAGGCATCCATGGTGAACAAAAATGTGAGAAATAAGTACATCAAATTCTGTGTGTGAAATGCACCACCACAAACCATTTACTGAATTTAAACAAGGCCTTTAAAAAGATTTTGAATATTTGTAAATAAGAATTAGAAAAAATCTTATTAAAAATTAAGGATGTTCAGTACTGAAACTTTTTTAGAAAAGACTTTGGTTTTAAGTCATCGCGCAAGCAAACATTCAGCTAACTTGTAAGATTTTACTGAAACATGCATTTCATTTTTTTTTTTTTTTTACGCATCAGGTTTTACTGTCAAACCGAAGGTCCACTTATCCCAAGGGTTAATTTCAACCATGCAGAGTGTTTATTCATACCAAAAATGTTTCTCCTCAGTTTTCTGACTTAAGTTCAGGTGACTGGGTGTGATTCGGTACGGAAAGACATGTTAGTGAGGTTTAGAGCAGAGCAGCATGAAGGCATTTTCAATGTTTTGTTATAAAGTAATGTTTAAAAATCATTAACATATTTAGTTTTATTTGAAGAAAATGTATGGCTGCTGTATATATAAAGAATTTTTTGAATAAAGACTTGTTTAAATTGCTTATTAAATTTGTTGTAATATACTTTATCACTGTTCAAACCACAAGCTGTATAAATGTATCTCTTGACTGTTAAATCTATAAAAATTCTAAAATTGTAGTTTTGTCTTTTCCTTAATAGACCTAAAAAACACATTTCTGTTTACATGAGCTCTTAAATATCCATGATTGGCTAACACCAATGTGATTAACTAGTGGAACCCTGCACTTTTATTCAGAGAAAGGCTTATTTGTCTTCCTTGGACAGTACCAGGAGGATTAAAAGCAGCAATCCTTAGATAACATTGTCTATTCACAATTTAATTTCTATTCTGATTTCAAGTACAATGATGAATGACTAAAATCTGAGTCCTATGCATATACATAGCTGCCACACAGGACTACCTCAAAAAAGATTTAGTCATGCACTTTGTCCTGTAAATTCATTGAAAGGATTCCAATGCCAGTATTTCCCCCTTTTTAAATGTAACTAAGCAGAGAAACACAAATGTCAATATTTAAAAAATTCAGCAGCACAATGAAAGAGCTTTATTTTAAAAAATACCAGCTACATGTTATAAAAAAAAAACAAAAACAACGTTCTAGAATTATTTAAAACCATTTACAGTATTTATTATTAGCATTATTATAAATTATTACTGGTAACATGGAGTCATGAAATATTAAAAAACAAGTACATTTACAATAAAGTGGATAAAGAACTCAGATCAAATGATCTAAAAAAAAAAGAATAATCTGTGCTAATGACATGCATTTGATGTAAAACAAAAACATCTAAAGACACAATAAATACTGAACCTGTTTTATGTGCCAACATTTGAACTTTAAAGGTAAGACAGTGAGTATTCACAGCTCTCCAACTTAGAACAGCAACTCTGACGGATGGATACCCTTCTCTAGTTCACCTGTTCCAGATTCTTTCAGGCCTCAGAACCCAAAGGAGTCCTGGTTGGACTGGGGGGCAGACGAGCAGCTGCACTGTGTTCTGTGCGGAAACTGTACTGATACTGAAATACAGAGTTCATGTCAAATTTCAGTGAGGCAAAGGTAAATGAGAGAAAGTGTTTGAGGCACAAACAAGTAAGAAAAGCTATTAATATACTTTAAATACAAAACCCAGATATAGTACTATGGACACTTTATGACACTTACCTCTTTTTCTATTTCTGCGTGGGATTTAATCCTTATGCCCATCAGATCCACTTGTTGTAACTGCAATTTAAAACAAGTTATAAAATGCTTAGTTCCATTCCTTAAATCTGATTGGCTGAGTCACTTTCCCAGCTGTGACATTATTGACCATAATGTACAATTTTGACCGCTTCACATTCATATCAATGTGTCAATAATGCATCATTTTCCTGATGTTGTTTTTAACTACTTTATCTAATTTGGCCACCAGATGGCAGTGTTTGATTGTTACAGAAACCACAAACCGGTTATGCAGAGATTAGCGTTCACTTTAAAAACTTGAATAGATTGTGTCACGGAAGACCAATTTATTAATGATTTTGCATTTATGAATCAAACCTTGTTTTTTATTATAGTGTGTTTGTAACCGTTTTATATGTAATAAGGTACTCGAGGTTATGAATTATGGCGAATTAATCACAGAAAAGTAACAGTACTCCGCTTAGCACCTCTTTCCTGTGATTTATTCTTGATAATGCCCACCCACTCGTGCCATATTGCTTTATTAAAATACATGTGCTGGCTAATATCAATGCCATGCCCTCATGTCCCTAAGGATAGATTTCTCACATTGCGGTATGTGCTTTTTGTAATTTTTAAGGCGCACATGCTCATCAGGCCGATGCCCTCTTGTCTCCATGCATGCAGCCCCAACATTATCATAAGAGCGGCAAGCACCGCTCCTTGATGACCAAGATGCCCGTAGGTGGCGTCCTCGGCCCACTTGTCCTCATTCGCCCCAG
>JAOUQT010270102.1:0-17006 GCA_025769995.1 Xyliphius kryptos | reverse complement strand
TATAAAGTTTACAGGGTTACTCTGGGTCCGTGGGCCATAATTTGGTTTTTATGACATGCTACATGTGATGAAAATGACAATGAAGCCTCCTTGAATCCTTAATGTGTTAGTGAATGTGTGCCCAATCACGCGATGGATTAGCACCTTGTGTATTTGCCTGGGTTTATCTGCCCAGCGTCCAAGATGTTCTCCCCTGGATGGACATGGAGAACCCCACCACAATCCTAGTAGCGGAATAAGTGGAAGATAATGGATGGATAAATAAAACGATACTTATAAAAAGTAAAGTAAAAAGGGGACGTAGTCTAAGACACATGAAAAACTGTTTCTCTCTCCAAACAAAAAGGACACTTGTCATTGACCTAGGATTTAAAACTGAGATAAACGCATTCACAGCAATAGTTTTACGCAAGATCATCCTTTTTTGGCAACAGTGATTTATAAATTGATCACCACTGGCTTTATCTCAGTACTCAGTCCCAGTATCTCACACCATGATGTATAAGTTTAGAACCTTCACACTGGCTTTGTAAAAGAATTTACCTAAGGCGGAATTCAAATCGATATCAAGCTCCTTTAGTTCCGTTGGGGGGCCAGGAGGTCTGAAGTGATGGTGACTTTGGGGAAAGGGGTCATGCGCTGAACACACCACCAGCTTTTGGTTTCTTAAAGAGAGAGATGTGGCTTGCATGTTTTACGTGTACATAAAATTTAAAATATTGGTATTAATAAGGCATATAATCATTATAGCACATTAGCGAATGTTAAAAACTTCATTAATTATTTGTTAAGCTTTAGGGTATATGTGACATATTGATGCAGGATGGGTTCAGTGGACAATATAAGTCAAATATAAGTTTGACTGTCCACCTTTTTAATTGCATCATGTTTCTATATTCATTGTCAGTTTTTATACTTTTAGTGTGGCTGGTAATATGTAAAACTTCAGTCATAAGCATAAAAACAAGCATTTAAAAAATGCAGGATCATATTAAAACTAAAAAAAATATTTCATAACATTTAAGATTTAAATTAACCATCAGTTTAAAGAAAGGGTACAAGCAGTGACAATGACTAAATATTTAAAACTTAAGCAAAGGGTTTACAAACCTGAAGTTTCTGCAAGCGAAGGATTTTTTGAACAATGTTGAGCTTGAATTTTCTTAAAAGAGTTAAATTACATATACAGAAGAAAAGTCATTTATTATAAAACAACCACATAGTTTAAAAACTCATTGTACATTACATTAAAACAATGTTTTTAATTATGATTAATGCATTAAAATATCAAATATCTTTATATAAGTGTTTCTGCAGACTTTTGCTTATATGTGCCGATACTTTATCCTCCGATTATTCAGCTCAGTTATGCAGTAATTGCTTTTTAACTGCGTTGTAACATTCTATGCAGAATAATTATTCTGACACTAACGGCAAAGTTTAGCATCATTAGACATTCTGTATAACCTTTTAGAAAAAACAAACCTGCAAGGGTCTCAGTGCATTTTTTAAAATCAACAAACAGACCAAATTATTCTTAGCTAAATTTAGCAAAAAAGTGGAACAAATAAAATAAAATAAGTAACATATAGAGCTTGTTGAATGCACACAGTCCCAGAAACTCCTGGCTACATTTTGTTTCTATTGGTAATGATGCCACTGTGTGTTTTATACAGACTGGAAAACTTTATAGTTTTCACTTAAAGTCTACTCAGTGTCTACACTATCCGCATCTGTTTCCAGGGAAAAAAATGTTTATTTTTGATTGGTACTATGTTGCCACAGCAACAACTTTTAACAACTTGTGCCAAGGGAATATTTCCAGTCATACTTCATTGTAACTGAACCTTGAAGTCTTTATGGGGGAGGTGGAAATAACTTTTCAAACACTATTACACATTTTAAACTGTGTGTCTGTTAAGGAAGCATGCTGAACATGAAGTAACGTGTCTATATGGAAAGAGGGGCTTGTTAAATGTGCTCTCCTTCAAGAAAGGAAAAAATGACATTTGAATGCAATGCCCTTACACTCAGCACTGGGAGTTTAAAAAGATGACTCATAACATTTAATCTCCAGAACAAAACTAGGAGCAGACATGAGCATGACATGCATTTTGGCTAAATGGCCTGTGGTCATCATAGGAAAGCCCAGATTAATTTTCAGATACCAAAAATTATCCAGTATTTTATGTTATAAAACAGAGTTCAGCAGCTTAGGCAGTGGGAACCCTTCAGACACGTGCAATCACACACATGCACCAAAACAAACCCTGGTGTGAACAAATGCCAAACTAGGATGCCGGTGTCATGCTGTAATACACAGCTGTGTGTCCACTGGGTGTTCTGAGGAAACAGACTTAGGTCTGGCAGCTAAACAGAAAAGATTTGGAAACACAAAAACCAGGGGTTCCTGCCCTTAATTTATATAGTGAGTGTGAGTGCATAAAAGCGAGAGAGAATAATAGAAACATTGTAAGATGTAGAAAAGAGAACTACAGTAAAAAAATGTTCTTACTTTTAGTGAAGAATTATAATAATTTGAAATATTATAAAATGAAATACAGATAAGGAAAACAAACAAACAAACAGATATCTATGGAAAGATGCATCAAGGCATAGTAAAAAAAAACATTTTAGATAAATACAAGGAATTAATAAATTACGATGAACACTAATTAGACTATATTTAACAAAAAAAAAAAAAAACAGAAGAAAAAAGCCAAGGGAAGAAGTTTTCTCTTGGTAACCCTTTTAAACAAGCCATACTTATTTTGACATTTTTTTTTTAATTGTGCAGTCATAAGCTTTATCATGTAACATGCTAACAGTACACAGTCTGACCTCAGGGTAAATTTGCTGGAATGTCCACTCTGGGAAGATAGGGAAGTGTATTTTATACTTTCAAGGTCGTAATGGTCTTTCTCACTGTAAACAACAATTGTTTCTCTAAAATCATTGCTGCTGTCTTACATACACATACATTTACATTTAGTCATTTAGTCATTTTATCCAAAGCAACTTACAAATTAGAGAACACCACAAGTCAGTATTATTAGGAAGAACCATCATGCGCTTTACTCTGTTTTTTTTTTTTTAATTATTTTAGCAAGTGTCTGTGGAAGAAATGGGTTTTGAGAAGTTTTTTGAAAATTTGAGTGATTCATCTTCACGTATGTTGTTGGGAAGGTCGTTCCACCATTTACCAGTGGTGAATGAAATGGAGTGAGAATTGGCACCTCAGTGAGTTGGAGTCACCAGGCGACATCCGTCACTAGAGCGTAGTGAACGAGTTGGAGTGTACCTAGTAAAGATGGACTGAAGGTAAGTGAGGGCAGGTCCAGTGACTGTCCTCTAGGCCTGAGTCAGTACCTTGTACTGAATGCAAGCTGCTACAGGAAGCCAATGAAGAGAGAGGAGTTCGCTTTGGCTGGTTGAACACGAGTCGGGCTGCAGAGTTTTGGACCAATTGCAGAGGTCCAATTGTTGAATTTGGGAGACCGGCAAGAAGAGCGTTACAGTAGTCGAGCCGGGATAGAATGAGGGCTTGGACCAGCAGCTGAGTAACCTGTTCCATTAGGAAAGGTCTGATTTTCCTGATGTTATACAGAATGGATCTGCAGGAGCGGGCAGTTTTCATGACCTGATCTGAAAGTTTAAGATGATTGTAAATTGAAAAACCAAGATTCTGGACCGAGTCAGTTGGAGAGATGTCTGTGGAACGCTCAATTTGTAGGTTCAGGTCATGATGAATTGTGTGTTACCTGGGATTATAAGTAGCTCAGTATTTACCAAATTTAATTTAAGATAACGGGCCTTGATCCAAACAGATATGTTGGTGAGGCAGGCTGATATCTGATTAGAGATTGACCCCGTCAGGGAAAAAATCCAAATGGGGCTGAGTGTCATCAGCATAGCAATGGTAAAAAAAAACATGTGCCTTAATGATGGTGCCCAGTGAAAACATGTATAGTGAAAAGAGGAGGGGTCCGAATACTGAGCCCTGCGGGACTCCAGTAACTACTTGTTGTGGGTAAGAAAGATGACACTTGAAAGATTAGATAAGACCTGAACTATTCAAGTGTCATACCGGAGAAGCCAATATTGAAAAGAGTGAACAGTAGAATCTGATGATTTACCGCATCGAATGCAGCATAAAGGTTCAGCAGGATGAGGACAGAGGATTAGGAGTTAGATTTGGCTGACTTAAGTGAGTCAACCACTAAAAGCAATGCCGTCTCAGTGGAGGGTCCGCACCTAAAGCCAGACTGAAACGGGTCAAAGAGATTGTTAAGTGTGAGAAACGTGGAGACCTGTGTAGCTACTACACGTTCCAGAATTTCAGAAAGAAATAAGAGGGAAACAGGCCTGTAGTTCTCGACCAGATTTGGGTTGAGCGTTGGCTTTTTGAGCAGAGGTTTAACTATGACCTGTGTTCTGACCCCAATCAAGTTATAATACAGTATTTGAAGGTCGTTTTTGATAAAAGCGTCAGCTCAATGACTGAAACTAAAAAGATCTTTATTATTATTTGGAAAACAAATGATATAAATGTAATAAAATATTGTTTTATTTTTTAATAATTATCAGGTTTCACTAAATAAAATCACATTAATTTCTTTTCTATGAGGTTAACAGCTCAAGCATAAAATGTTACTATAACACAATTATGGCATAAAAAGGCAGAACTTGTAATAAGATCATATTGAAGCAAGTCAATATCTATGCCCTGACAATACTGTAAAATTATAAATACATACATTTGCAAGAAAAACTTAATGTGAATCATGCCTTGCACAAAAGAGCTTTCAGAAGACCTACAATTAAGAATTGTTGACTCGCATGAAGCTGGAAAGGGTTACAAAAGTACCTCTAAAAGCCTGGGTGTTCATTTGTCCACGGTAAGAAAAACAGTCTACAAATGGAGAAAGTTCAGCACAATTGCTACTCTCCTTAGGTATGGTCGTCCTGTAAAGATGACTGCAAAGCACAGCACAGAATTATCAATGAGGTGAGAAAGAATCCTAGAGCGTTAGCTAAAGATTTACAGAAATCTAGGGTTATTCTAGCTAAATGCTAACATTTCTTTTTACAAATACACAATACGTAAAACAAGAATGGAGTTCATGGGAGGACACCACGGATGAAACCACCGCTGTTGCCAAAAAAAAAATAAAAATCTACACGTTGGAAGTTTGCAAAAAAGTACCCGGATGTTCCACATCCTGTGGACAGATGAAATCTTAATTGATAACTGTAAAATTTGGTCGGGGGGTTCATCATGGTTTGGACCCAAAACATAGAAGTAAATCAACAACCGAATGCCTTCAACAGAAGAAAATACGCTCTTTGGAAAGGTCCAGTCAGATTTCTGACCTCAACACAATTGAGATGCTGTGGCATGACCTCAAGAGAGTGAGTCACACCAGCTATCTCAAGAATATATCTGAACTAAAACTGTTTTGTGAAGAGAAATGGTCCAAATTTCATCCTGACCTGCAACCACAAGAAGCGTTTGGTTAAAGTTATTGCTGCCAAAGGAGGATGAACCACTTACTAAATCCAATGGTTCAAAACCTTTTTCACCCTGCACTGTGAATGTATACATGTTTTGTTCAATAAAACCATGCAAACATATTTTTTTTCTGTGGTATTAGTTTAAGCTGACTGCGTTTGTCTATTTTTGACGATCAGAGCACAGTTATTGACCAATGTATGCACAAATCCAAGTAATCTCAAAGGGTTTACACACTTTCTCCTGCAACTGTAAATATTTCCATTCACATAAATACATTCAGAAAACTTTTGTTGCTATGTAAGAAAATGTTTAATTTAAGAAACTCATGTTTTTTAATGGAAAAGAACAAATTGTAGCATATAACATCATGAAATGGCAGTAGCCTGGTAATTTAAAGACTGTCAAAACTGGAAAACAAATTTTATCACAAAGTTTAAATCAGAGATGGAAAGTCATTTACAAAGCAAGTAGTCTACTAATGTTTTTGTGTGTAATGTTACTAAATTTTAACTTCTAAGGTGTGCAAATAGTGGCTGTTACATTACCACCATTTGCATCTTTCTCACAACTTAATCTGATAAAATGATTCTTCATATTTAGACAGGTCATAGACCATTTTTATGGCTGGAACCGCTTTTAACGATAAAGTCATAAGGCTCAGAAACACACAGACATTTTAGTATTTCCAATTAACCTTAAAGCATATCATCGAAGGATACCAGATATGGCAAGAACCAACTTTAACTCTATTGGGATATTTGGTTTATAGAATGAATAAACAATGGTAAAAGTATCCATTGAAAAACAGTTTTGGTCAACATTAAGCAGCCAATATCTTAAAAAATAAGTTAATTTTAATATTGGTATAGCACATCAAAATACATTCAACAAAAAAGTTATCCAGTAAATATACATGCAGCCATTTCTAAAGCACAATAAAGAATCAACATGGTATATAGCATGGACATAATTTATAATTACCTTCTCCTGAAACTTGGTTGCCCAAACTCAACAAATGCCTGTGAAAGTTATTTGTAGCAATCTGTGAGCTTCTTCCAGTCTTCCAATGCAATTTTCTTAAGCTTTTAAATGTTTGCAGAGTTCCTTTTCCCAAAAGCAGAATTAAGTCGGCTCCAAAGATTTTCAGTTGTATCGAGATCAGTAGTCACTACTGGCCAATTTCTAATAGTCCATTTCCTCATCCTTAAAAATTCTTGCATACTTTTGGATGTGTGCTTTGAGTCATTATCCAGCTGTAAGAACACTTTTGGTTGACTTATGACATTTTATACACAAGAGCACATTTTGCTCTCAAATACTCCAATAATCCTCTAATTTTATTGTTCCTGTACGACGGTTTAGGCTTTCAGTTAGTCCTCCTTGGTCTTCGCTTATAGAGCCGTTTTGTATAGGCTGGTCGAAACAATCACTACAAATGTCTTCACAACTTAGCCAGATTTTTTTTTGTTGGATAGTTTCTTTGCCACATTTTAATCACAACTTTCATAGTGTTCACTAATCAATTATCTACTTTCCACATCGTGGGAGATTCTGGACTGTTCAGTAAGAATGTCTGAATTGGTATTTTGATTTAAAATGAAGAACAGGTGCCATTAACCATGTGCTGGCATTTCTTTTAATTTTGTTTCTTTTTTCATTACATAGTTATACATGTTATTTTATTGTTTAGTGCTTTTCATTATAAAACACAATCATATGTTTATCTAAGTAGTTTTACTAAATACTTAAATATTTAAGGGTGCACTGTAATGTTGACCACAACTGTACTTCACAATT
Organism: Xyliphius kryptos; assembly: GCA_025769995.1. Taxonomy (NCBI): domain Eukaryota; kingdom Metazoa; phylum Chordata; class Actinopteri; order Siluriformes; family Aspredinidae; genus Xyliphius; species Xyliphius kryptos. The sequence goes on along the minus strand of JAOUQT010270102.1, from coordinate 9,694 downwards.
AGAAGAAAGCTTTCATCGACTGTAAAAATAGTGGTAAAAGAGCCCACTATATTTCCCACTTTTAAAATATTTAGTAGTAAATTGTAATTGCATAATAAACACATGGTTTATTTGAATTAAAAGATCAAAAACAGGCTACACCAAAAACCCTTAAAATAATAAAGGTGGCAAAAAGTGGCATCCATGCCTGGTTAAGGCAGGACCTCCTCACTTTTAGTTGGTGAGCTCAAATGCAGTTAAAACTAAAGAAAATTTATTTAATACAATATATCTATTTAATACACACAGTAAATGAGACTTCCCTTATAGCAGGAGTTTTCGGCTAAAATTTTGGCCAACTAGACACATCCTCTGTTACTCCTCATCTTCGGCCGGAATCGCTTCAATGGAACGAACATCTCTTCTAGGCAACTCATCTTGCACATGCTCAACAGAAACAATGCCAGAAAGAACGGCATAGCTCAGCATGGCACCCACAGCAACCAAAATAGACAAGATTTGCTTGCGTCTCTTATAAGGGTCAAAGTCAAAGTCACTGTTTTCCTGCAGATTGGATGGTGGCCGATCAACTTCCTCTGTCAAGAAATCAAAGTGAATAAATGAATAATCTATGCTTACAACACACTTTAATTATCTGTTTATGAAGGACTATATAAATAGTTGACATTAACTGCCTGTGGAAAAAATGATATAACAACGTTGACTTTTACCACGATTCTCGTTGGGGAAGTAGAGGGAAAGAATGTTGTTGCAGTAACTCTCCAGGTTTTCCAGAGATTTCAGGTGCTGTTGCAATTTGCTGCTAGGGAGCTTGATGTGCAGCAAAGGTGCCAAATGGCCAAACACATAAGCATCTAGAGAGGAAGGCCTGAAAAGCATACAGTATGTGTGGAGCTCATAAACCTGGTCTGTACAACTATAGCTGTTATTAACTGCAATTTAGCAGGTTTAATTCAAAACAAGGCAAAAAACACCACCACAAAAAAAACCAAAACAAACAAACAAAAAAAAAACATTAAACAGTTAATAAATTATTGTTGAAGGTGGCCTTTACTGCAGGAGATCACTGCCTGGTCAAATATTTTACATTAAAAATTTGTTTACTGTAGTGGAAAAAACTATTTTATGTATGGCATGCAATCATAGTAAAGTCATTAAAAAATACTCCTCACTGATGGTTACAGTAAATCCTGTAACCAATAAAACTTTCCAAAACACTAAGCTCTGCAAAAAGACCTAATGTCAGTTTCAACCAGAGAGATTTCTTTGTATGTGTGATATTAGGTCATTGGTAACAGCTGTGCAGTTGGAAGGAATGTGAAATTTATTAACAAACATGTTAATAAAATAAAATCACAGTTTCTTAATCATTAAACTTACGAATCTCCAAAGAAAAATCTGTTAGTGCCAAGGCGTTGGGAAAGAAGATTCATGCACTCCTGAGCATCATGGTACAGCTTTAAAAGAGAAGAAAATAACATACATACATATATTTATGTCAAAACAAAATGTTTATATGTAATTGCAGAAATAAAGTGAAAAAACCCTAATCTGTGTTTAATATGTTTGTACTGTAAATATACACAGTGGATCACAAAAGTGAGTACACCCCTCACATTTCTGCAGATGTTTAAAGTATATATTTTCATGGAATAACACTGACAAAATTACCCTTTGACACAATGAAAAGTAGTCTCTGTGCAGCTTATATAACAGTGTAAATGTATGGCTATACAGCCATTAATGTCTAAACCACTGGCAACAAAAGAAAATACTTTCTCTCTCCTCCATGACGACGTCAAGGAGCTGGCGGATATTCAAAACTTTGCGCTCCTTCACCTGCTACTTGAGGATACTTCAAAGATGTTCTATTGGGTTTAGGTCTGGAGATATGCTTGGCCAGTCTATCACCTTTACCCTTAGCCTCTTCAATAATGCAGTGGTCACCTAGAGATGTTTGGGGTCATAATCATGCTGGAACACTGTCCTGATCATCTGAACCAAACAAATAAATTTTGGTCTCATCAGACCATAGGACATGGTTCCATTAATCCATGTCCTTTGTTGATATGTCAGCTTCTTTGAACGACCAATGCGAGGTCTGTTCTGAATAGACCCTGTTCTTTTAAATTACTGGATGATCTTGGCCACTGTGCTGCAGCTCAGTTTCCGTGTGTTGGCAATCCTTATGTAGCGCAATTCGTCTTTTAAGATCTTCAGAGAGTTCTTTGCCATGAGGTGCCATGTTGGACCTTTTCGACCAGTAGGAGTGTGTGAGAGAAAAATTTAACACACCTGCTTCCTATGCACACCTGAGACCTAGTAACACTAATGAGTAATATGACATTTTGGAGGAAAAATGAAAGCAAGGTGATTTAGACATTAATGTTTTTATATTGAGTTATTTTAAGGAGAAACATAAATCTGCACACAAACTACTTTTCATTGTGCCAAAGTGCCATTTTGTCAGTGTTGTCCCAAGAAAGGATATACTTAAATATCTGCAGAAATGTGAGGGGTGTACTCACTATTGTGATACACTGTGTGTGTGTGTGTGTGTGTGTGTGTGTGTGTGTGTGTGTGTGTGTGTGTGTGTGAGAATGAACAGAACAAAAGGTATTATGAGGTATTCGAGCATCACTCAGCACTATTGGTCGTAGCAGCTGGATTGGAGGCTTATAAAGATCCTGTTTACTTGTATAAAAGTGTGGAAATGAAGGTTAGCACACAGCATACAGGTTCATCTGCAGGTTTGAACACTGTAGCTTCAAATTACAACTTGCAAAATTATTCACCCTCATTGGTGGGGACTGACAGGTTGGACATGAGTGATGAAAAGCTGGATTGCATTAATTAAAGGGTCTCATCTCGACCACTAAATCCTACACTAAGGTTGGTTAAATAAGGTTTATGTAGTTTATCTGTCTGCTAAACAATGACTCTCAATACAATTTTGCCCACAGAACTTCTTTGCAGTCATGTTCACACACACACACACACACACACACACACACACACATACACACACGCACGCACGCACACACACACAACTTCTGTCTCTCAATTTAGACTATCTAACTGGCCTCATATATAATGTATACATTTTGTATACATTTTTTACATATATAATGTATACTTCAATCAATAAATAAATCTGTAGCAAATACAAACATAGTGCAAGCATCATATCTCTAAAAAAACATGTACTTAGGTTTTTATAGATGTAATTGATGAATGTAGTGTGAAATTAAAGATTTTAAATAAAATTAAAATCTGTTTCTGCAAGAAAGCTAAGACTAGGTTTTCTTTGATCCTCTCTTTTCAAGATCCACCTATGGGGAGGAACCTCTAGTACTGACCGCATCGAAGCATCCAATTACACCAAGTCTGGCTTGACAGTCACGACCACGCAACCAATGCTGGGAGGCTGCTTACTTAGCATTTATTTAAAACCCAGGGTGTGTGTTCTACTTTAGTTCTTCATCCGCTTCACATAAGTTCACTTAATAGTCCTTAGGGGGACCCGACCTCTTGGATCGAAGGAGATCATTTCAGGTCAGTTTATCACAGTGCACGTGTTCTCTAGCGTTTTCCATGCGCTCTGAGGAACCGCAGTTGTGACTCTGCCCGGCTGCCTGCGCCGCCCTCATCGAAGCGAAAGCATCAAGTGGGCTTGAAGCACGTGGAAGATGTAATCGCGCAGCCAAACGGCTGTAGCCATTTCCTTGCGCTGCCGAGAAGGCTGCTTCGTCATCACATCTAGGTCACCACATCACAGCGTTATAACGCAGTGCAGCAGCACTCTGATGCCGAGAGGCCTGGCAGCATGTTGGCTCTGGAAGCCCCCCAGAGCTCGGCGGCGCTTGCTGGGCCGAACATGTGGAGTCCATGTTTGAAAATGCCCTCCCCGGATCCGCTACGCTTGAGTTTGATCTGCGAGACTGTAAGCGGCAGATGTATGAGAGGTGGTGTCTGAAAAAAGATATGTAGCTTAGCAGAGCTCAGTGCCTGATATTAGGGAAAGTCTTTATCCACCATTAAGGTCTATTTAGCGGCCATATCGGCATGTGATGTCAGTTTTGACTATGTATCTGCGGGGTTCATGAATGGCGTGCCTTACCCGTTGTGAAGCAGATCGCCCCAAACTGGGACCCATCAATGGTGCTTGAGACAATTTTTGCACCCCCCTTCCAGCCACTAGAGGACATCAGCTTAAAGCTTCTTTAGGATAAGAAAGCGCTTCTACTGGCGCTCCCAGAGATAAAGATATTGGAGCTTGCCTACAGGTGTCCCACTGGCCCCTTGTGATCTTTATTTCCTGAAACGGAGGAAACACAGGCAAGGCCATATCGTAACAGAGGCTGTCACATTGGCTGGTTAAAGCCATTTCGACAGCATACTTTGTTAGAGGGCTGCTGGTTCCAGCTGGTTCAAGCACCACTCCACCAGGGGCATAACCGCATCCTAGGCATTCTTTCAGGGAGTCTCACTTAAACAAATCTGTTTGGCGGAGAACTGGGCATCCCCCCCACACCTTTGCATAATTCAACCGTCTCCAACCTTCATGTTAGGTGTTGCCGTGCAGTAGAACACAAGCATGTGTGTCTCACTTGGCACACACACCACATATTTCTGCTCCAGTTTAGCCCCCCTTGTTCGGTCAGAACGGGGGCAGGCCATAAGCAGTGGGATGTCTCCAGCACCGCTCCTGTCCGGGAGGAGCATCCTTCCTGGCAACAGATTTCACTTTAAATGTATGTAGCGCAATCGTAGAGTTGTCCAGATCTCCTCATAGGTGGATCTCGAAACGAAAGGATGAAAAAGAATGAAAGGTTGCTATCATAAGCCTAGTTCTCTGAGATCATCGAGTGGAGAGATCCACTAAGCCCACCCCGCATTACACTCACAAAAGTAGAACACACCCCCTGGGTTTTATATACATACTGGGGGAGGCGGGGCCGCCTCTGAGCATTGGTCATATGTTCTTGTCTGTCAAGCCAGACTTGCTGCAATTGGATGCTTCAATGAGGTCGGTACCGGATGTCCCTCCCCATAGGTGGATTTCTCCACTCGACGATTTCAGAGAACAAGGGTTATGAGAGCAACCTTTCATTACGAAGTGATCTTCAATTTTCAAAAAAATAATTTTTTCATATAGTTTGGTTTCACACTTAATTTTAGACAAAGTTATTTAACTGCGAGTAATAATTCAATAATTATTAACTTAGGTCCTGTACCTCTTTTTCAGCCTCATCACCAGCCTCAAGGGTGCTGTTTCCACGCATGAGTCTTACTCTCTCCAGCTGTTGGCCCTGCATGCGACTTGGGAGGAAAAAGTTTAAAGGGAAAAATATGTTCTCAGCATGCCAGCGACGTGTTACCTCAAAGTAATTTTTAGGATCAATCCACAAAGCATAAATCTGCAACAATGAGTAAGACAAAGGAAGAGAAGAGGAAAGGTATTAAATTATGATATGCAACAAGATATACACATGAACAATTGCATGAACATATTTACTGTGTAGCAATCACACATACATTTAGTATTTTAAGGCATAGTTTGGGAAACAGTATGATTTTAAACACCTGCTGGTATAGTGGTGACTCACAATTAATTATTAAGCAATGATAGTATTTGGAACTCTTTGTAGTTAACTTATTCGTCTTATATCCTATTGCATTACATTTAATCCTGTAAATGTTTTTTAAACATTTTTTAAATAAATATTTCAGCAACAACATTTGAAAAAATAAATATGGACCACATTTAATTAGTTTTAGCAGCTTTTTTTTTCAAAAAATAAACAAATAAAAAAAAAAACATTTGACAGGACTATCAGATTTAGGATTGGGAGTTCAAGTTTATTTATTTCTATTGTGCCTTTTAGAAACGTGCGTTGCAGTTACAGTGCTGAATGAGTTTAATTATTAATGTCCCACTGATTCTTAGCCATTCCAAAGTAAGTTCTTCCATTCTGTACTCTATGGACTAGTTTAACAACATAATTAATTTACTGAACTTTAAACTTTTTTTTTCTTTATACGGCTGTGTGACAGAAGCATAGAGGAACAGACTACAACTGTGCAGGTTCCGCTAATAGTCATCAGGAAAATAATGCTGTCTGTAGCAGACAGACAAGCCTGCAATTTGTATTTAATGACGTCTGTTAATAACCCTATATGTTTAGCAGGGTGGTCGTGGCTGATACATAATTTAGAAAGAATCACTTTATCCATCTTTCATTATCATGTTATGATTTGTGTATAAATTATGAGGCATATTTTAATAATTAACGCAAGTTTGAGTGTTTGCCATAAGACTTTCATGTGGCTGGCTATCAGTAGTTTAGCGTCAGTTGTTTTGTGTTTAGAGCTGTTGCCAGGTGCTTTCTCATTTTTGAAGATACTGGATTATACCAGGACCCAGCATAGTCTTATATCATAGCCTTGACAGTTTTTGTATCTTGTCCAGAACACTGTTAATCATTGGGTGCTCTTTGAAAATAGATTCCAACAGATGTAGGCAAGTTTTTGAAACATGAATATAGCTAATTATAAAATACATTATTTTTCATATCGCATTCATAACATTTAAAACAGTCTTGGGTTTTCAGCAAAAATTTTAAGCTTTATCTGGGCAAAACTGTACTGCTTGTGAACTGTCCAGATACAATTGCTGCAATCACTCAATTTGTGGTTTTGGAAAAACCTAACCATACATGAGGGGTATAAAGACTAATTTTCTCTTATGTCAAAAAGTCTTTCAAATATGTGTTTGATTGGGTGGTCCGATTTTTATTTTAAGTTAGATTCAGATTCCATGAAGTTGGGAGTTCCATGGGGTTCATATTTTGTTTTTTTAATTTCCTTTTTATGTGATTCTTTCTAGATTTTAAGTGGTTGTGTTTAGTTTGGATGCATAGAGTAAAAACTGCAGTGAACTGAAGAGTTCAGAAGAAGTCAGGGTTTGGGGAATTACCATTGGGTTAATGGTGTAAAATTCTATAGGTGGTTTTTGGGCTTTCAAATGTACACTTTGTATTGGAGATACACCAAAAGTTCCTAGGACCAAGCTTATGTCTCTGGGATTAGACAAAATTTATTTTGGCCAAGTAAAATATCTTGGCTGCTCGATAAATTATGCTGCCATAGAGCAGTTATATTCTAGATATACTTAATTTATGTATGAGGTGGGTAAATGTTACCACCCACCATGTGCTCATAAGGAATTGTATTATATTTAGTCCATGTAGACATGCTCTATGTAGAGTTAATACTAGAAATAGTTTTTTTGTAATTGAAGCATATACCAAGAAGTTCATCAATACACAGATTGTCAACATATAGACTGCAAAAGTTGCCCAGCCAGACTATTAAGTTAAAAATGACTGACTGAATGCATTCCTGTATATCTACATTACTTTAACCATAGACTGTCTGATATTTAGTGTCAAATGTTTTGTTTAAGGTTTAAAAATATAATCTCCTGAATTGAGGGAGTGCTCACTGCGATATTACCGAAACATATTTCCTATTTTGCTTTTGGCTGTGTTATTATTAAAAGTGTTTTTTTCTCTAATAATAATTAATTGAGTTTTTTTTTGTGGTCTTGTTTGCTATTATTTGTCATGGATTCCGTTTCTTCCCTGTTTATTAGTAGATTATTGGCATTGTTTTAATCATTATTTCACTAAAAGTATTTGCGAACATTTGCTCTTGACACGGACATCATAAGAAATTGTGGGCAAAATGCTGATAATTAAAAATGAAAATTTTTATTATAATTGCCTATAGACTGGAAAAACCCAGTTTGTTGGCACTAGATATTTGGGTTGTCTTGGTTTTATCGCTGCATTTCAGTGAGAAGCTTCTGTTCCAATGATGAAGGTTACATGAAGGACTTTTTTGGAGAGAATAATTGATCTGGAGTAGGTTTGTTTGTAGACGGATGGTAACACAATGGTTGTGGTTTTTGTTGGGGTGCTGGGTCTTTTGCTGCTGTATTTTGTTAGGGTTTTTCCTGTTTTGCCACATGGTATCTGTCTGACATGTTTTTGACTGTTGATTTTGCAGCTGCTGCAACGGATTTCACAGAGTGGATGTTGTTGGAGTCATTTATCAACTTTTTTGGCCTCTGCATTGCTTATCTGTGTTGTATGTAATACTTTTGGATTTCTTTCTTGTCCTGGCAGGATGAGTTATGCCTCAAACTGGATGAGAATCACCAGCAGCTTTTATACTTTTGATTTGTTGCATGGAGTATCAGGGTCTTGTTTATTTTACTTTTATGACAAGAAACAATGCAGGTGAATTATTCATGTACATACTTTTCCCATTTAAAAGCAACATACCAACCAGGTATACAAATCCCCTATAAGTTGTTTGTATAGCACATATCACAGTGGCTTGAATGATTACGATCTTGGGAATTTAGCGACCAAGTCAACACCACAAACCTCTTGTTTCACTCCCCACATGCATCAACGTGCCTTGGCAGCTCATGAACCTGTTTCTGGATTACACTGTTCCATTCATGGACCACTTTTGCTAGATACTGGCCCCTGCAGACTGAAAAGGCCGCACCAGAGCTGAAGATTGGGAGATGCTGGCACCTCAGTCATCAAAATATGGCCCTTGTTAGCTCACTCAAAACCTTACACTTGCCCATTTTTTCTGCTTCTAACACAGCAACGGATAATAAAATTTTCACTTGCTCTCACTTGTATAAAATATCCCACCCACTGTTAGGTGCTATTAAAAAAAGTGAGGTGTGTGGTGGTTTTAGTTAAAATGATAATATACATCAATCCACCTCTTAATATCAGTTATAATTCTTGGCTTAGACATATATATTTTTCTATGTAATACATCATACTTTGATAATGCGTATGGATCAATTAAAATTTCCCGACATTCAATATTTACTGTTAAGAAAATTGTTTGGCTACTTTCCTTTTTACTTTTCAATTTTGCAGCTCGACAACATATGGTCACCCATTGGGTTGCCATTCTATTATTTAATAGAATCGAGTATTTTAAAACACATTTTTGTAAATACTTCACATAAAAAAAAATCTAATAACTAACAAATAAAATTACATTTTTACACCTCATCTTTGTTAATGTTTGTAGTAAGTGCATGTATTTGTGGAGGGGATTGTAAAAAGACTAATTAGATCAACATATGGCCCATAGTTTACAGTGAGTTAAAACAATGCACGAGTTAAAAGGGCCCAACTCCAAATCTGCTGGCTCCAACTGAGAGAAAACAGTCTGGAATTTTTATACAGCAGCTATTAAATTCCGGAGATAATAACCAATGCACTCTTTTTCTATTAACAAGTCCCTGTGCAATAGAGAGCACCAGAGAGATAATAACAGAAGGAAAATGAGAAAAAACATTATCATATGAAACTGGACTATTTTCACTTTACTTTTCTTATCACACATGGATTCATTGTTAGTACAAACACAATTTGGTCCCCTCAACATCTGAATTTTATGTCAGCAATAACTTACCAGAGCAGGCATTAACTTTTCCTCCAGCAAGGATATAAAAGCAAGTGTGTCGGCTCCTTCCTTTGCTGACAAGTCATAGTCTGCATTGTATTTCTGAATAATCACATAGGTTCATTATGACTAAATCTTAGAATTCAAATGATGTAGAAAAAAAAAAAAAAAAAAAAAAAAATTA